>OVAN01014998.1:0-11628 GCA_900406275.1 Anastatica hierochuntica
CCGTCATGTTTCCTGCAATGAAACTTCACCAAAAACAACAAGTGTTACAATCAGTGAAAATTTCCAGCGAGTTTTGACACTTGTTGCCGAAAATTAAGCAGCAAAAACCCAGCAATTTGCCGAAAATTCCAGCAAATTCCGCAGCAAATTTCCTGAAACAAACTCCAAACTCAAAAGATGTTAAAGTTACAAAAAAATTCCAACAGCTTTCTTCAAGTGATTTCCGAAACTTTTGATGTATTTTTCTGCAGGAATTTGCGACAGCACCTAAAAATCCAACAAAACTTAAACAAAAGGATTAGAGTTAGAGAAATCTTAGCCTAAGCAGTGTTTCTCTCATCACTCTCTCACGATTTTGATGTGTTTCTCTCTGAAATTTTCGTGTGGATCACCCAAGTTCAGCAAGGATCAAATTCAATTTCATAATTGTTCCCTACCCCAAAGAAGATAGAAAGAATCAGAAGTTGGGTTGCAAAGGCTGAAACTTGTAGCGAAAATTGCAGCCGCAATCCCTTTACCACAAGAACCTGGATTTCTCTTNCCACAAGAACCTTGATTTCTCTTCAGGTTTTTTCAGATTTTTTAGCGTTCAGATGTTTTAGTCCCGCTGTATTTGTATCTCAATAGCCCTTGCAACAATCAGACTAGAGAGAAGAGAAGGTGTTTCCCCAAAAATAAAAAAAAATTGGACAGAATAGGATAAGAAATCACCGATTTTTTGGTTGTTTCTCTCAGTTTCAATCTCTGTTCCGATGGCTCTGATACCACTTGATGCACTTTTGATAGCTTTGGGAGGTTTTTAGTCCCTTTTGATTGCTGGAACAAGAGATTAAGCTTTATTTTTCTTTGTTTTTTTCTGGTTTTTTTCGAGAATTGGATGGAGAGATGAGAGGGTGATTTTCATAATAGAATTCGATGGACAGAAGTTTCTTAGATCGGGTGATTGAACTCCCTTTTATATTTTAAGAAAGAACTATAGAGAATGAACTCTGAAGTGTTGAATTTGCTCAAAGATGAACAAAGGTTTTCTCAATCACTGAGAAGAAAGAAAAACTCTATTGTTTGCTAAAAGGATCGAATGAATCAAAAGTCTGCAAAAGAAAGAGTATTTAACCTAATTCTAAACCCTATTCTAATCAACTCATGCGAAAATTATAGACCAATTGGTTTAATAATTTTCGCAGAAAATTGATCCGAAATCCCTTAAACCCAAATCTTAATCTAATTTAAAACCCAACTTAATTTAAACCAAGGAAAACCGAATAATTAAATAGTCTGATAATTTGCTGGTTTGATCCAACCTTCTGCGAAATTGGTTCGGCAAAAACCAAAGTCTGAATTCTCTTCTCAAGCTTTCGGGTTTGTGATCTTATCATTGGTCCATTGGAGAACTTGATTGGTTCTTGACTTGGTCTTGATTCCTCTTCACTTTCCAGCTCATCTTCACTTGAACTGAACTCCATTCCAGCTTCCAGCTCCAGCTGTGTTGCATCATCCNAACTCCATTCCAGCTTCCAGCTCCAGCTGTGTTGCAACATCGATTCTACTCCTCCTTGTTTGAAGGTAGAGATCCCATTCCTTATCTTCGCCGTCCTTTGAGGTGAGAAGAATTTTTCTAAGAACCTCTTCTTCCATTCATCCCACATTGTGATAGAAAATGTCACAACGCTCTTCTCCCATTGTGATGCTTTGTCTCTTAAAGAGAATGGAAACAAAGTGAATTTGATGACATCTTTCGCCACTCCATTTATCTTCACCGTGCCACACTACCTTTCAAAGTTATGCAAATGCTCAAGAGGACTCTCCAATGGTAGGTGAAAGAAACGAGCATTTTGTACCATGTTGATCAAGCTTGACTTGATCCCTAAGTTGTTGTTGTGGATTGGTGGGTGCCTTATCCCCATTTTTTCCGCCATTAGTGAATGACTCATCGCCTTCTCTGATAATTGGTTCTTCTCCAATGTGGTGGAATGGACGGGGTCGAGGTGCAGTACTTGAGGTATCGTTAAAGGATATAGAGGCTTATCTAGAAGAACGTAAGCAAGGAGAATGCACTAAGAATCCTAGTCTAGGAGGGTCAATTTAGACGAGGTTGTCACTAGTCTCCACTAAATCTAAGCATTAACCAAATCAAGCATAATAAAAAGGCATAAATATAGGCAATAAATAAACAAGTAATAAGTAAAAGGCAAGAAAGGAACAAGCTTTAAAGATAAACTATGATAAAGATCGAATCTTAAGATAGTAGCAATTTGTTCGGGTTCGATCTAGACTTATGATGGACTTTGCTAAGGCTTTATTATAGGATTGAAGTTATTCCTAGGCAAAGGATCCCCCTTAATCAATTTACCCTCTCTCATGGCGAAGATCTATTCACCCATACACATTACAAGGCTAAACTCTCGCTTGTTGCCTATCTAAACATGTACGTTATAGTGATCTACAAGCCCATCTAGCCATCTAGCACCTAGGTAACATACACTCTCATCAATTTTTGTTCTCTAAAAAATTTCATCGAACACTTTCTAGGCGTCAATGAGCAAGCAATGAACTTTGAAGAACTAAACAAAACTAGTAGGAATCTATGCCAAAATCTGGCCTAATCATCTATTATAACCCTAGATCTAACCCTAGCCTACTACATCTCAAGATCCTTAAGGGATCTACTCACTAAGTGTCATGGAAATCCAAAGAAAAGGCTTTAGTCTTTGAGCTTCCATGCCCTTAGATTTAGATCTAAAAGAAAGAGATGAAGAAGAGAAACATAAATCTAAATAAAAGAAACCAAAATATTTATTACAAGTCTTTAGATCTTGGTAAGTATGAGAAAGAACAAGAAAACTTGTAAAGGATATCAAAGGTGTGTTCTTGGAACAAATGAGAGGTTATTTATACTAAAGGAAGGTCGAGAAGTTGCCCTAAAATATCTTTTTTTCCATCCGCGCATGCCACTATCGATCCCACGCATTCGCCTATCGACCATGTTGGTCGATAGTTGCATGCATTTGGCAGCCAACTTCTCAGTGCATATGGCTATCGATCCCATGCAGTCCACTATCGACCAGCATGGCCGATAGCCACATGCATTGGCAGTTTGGGGCTTCTTCTTTGGTCTCTTGTTAGCTTCATTGCCTCCATCCTTTCCAAATTCATTTAGCACTTCATTCTCATGATTTCTTAGCTCCATATCAACCTTGAATCCATCCCTTGAGTATCTATTAAGCCACTCCAAAAGGAGAACCTACAAATGCAAGAAAATGTATGCATATACAACTAACTCTAAAACTAGACTCTAGACTCTAACTAGATTAATTATAAGGCTAAAATGCAATATATACAACCTAAAAGTGGATGAAACTAAGCTAAAATACATCTAAATATGCATGAAATTATGTACACATCAGTAGTATACCTTTATTGAAGAAGCTTTTTACTTCCTTGGTAATTTGTGGTCCAATAATCCCTCAAAACTTCTAAAAAAATTTATTCCTGTCATACCATTCATCCCCGGAGTACCATCGCCTTTGAATGCCTTCACTGCCTTTCGAATTTCAGAGTCTGCTTTGGTTCTGAAAATGATATGATACTGGATCATTTTCTCTATAATAGGTAATGAACGAGGAGGATATTTCTTGCTTCTACCTCGTGATCTCCTCGATAAAGGATTTTTCGGGTACAATCAAATACTCATGCATCCAGACGACAAGGAAAAGATGTCCTTCATGACTTCTCGTGGAATCTACTGCTACAAGGTTATACCTTTTGGATTGAAGAATGCGGGATCCACCTATCAGAGGCTAGTCAACATGATGTTTGAAGACCAAATCGGCTAGACCATGGAAGTCTATATAAACAACTTGTCGGTCAAGTCCTTGGATGTGGAAGACCACATAGCCCACCTGCAACAAGCCTTCTCTACCCTGAGGAAGTACAACATGAAGCTAAACCCCTCTAAAAGATCATTCGGAGTGAGCTCCGGGAAAGTTTTTGGTTACATAGTTACGTACAGGGGCATTGAAGCTAATCTAGAGCAAATCAGGGCGATTCAAGCGATCCCTTCACCCAAGAATCCACGAGATGTCCAGAACCTTAACGGAAAAATGGCAGCCTTGATTAGATGCATATCCAGGTTTTCCGACAAATCACATGCATTCTTTGAAACGCTTAAGCTCACGGGGAATTTGAATGGAACCAAAAGGCCGAAGACGCCCTAGTCAAGCTCAAGGAATATCTCACAATGCCACCTCTTCTGTCAAAGCCCCACGACGTAGAGCCTCTGCTCCTGTACGTGGCCGTCTCAGAGCATGTCGTAAGTGCTGGGAGAAGAAGAAAGCAAGCAACATCCGGTGTACTACGTAAGTTAGTCCCTTCTGGACACCGAGACTCGCTATAGTCACCTGGAGAAACTGGCTCTCGCCTTTATCGTATCGGCCAAGTAGTTGTGTCCCTGCTTCCAGGCTCACCCGATGATAGTCGTCACATCTTTCCCTATCAAGTTTGTACTCCACAAGCCAGAAGTATCCAGAAGACTGGCCAAATGGGTAGTGGAGTTATGCGAGTATGATGTTATCTTCCACCCTGCCATGACAATCAAATCATAGGTCCTGGCAGACTTCGTTGCAGAAATCTCCCCGCCGATGGTACCAGGGGCATAAGAAGGGGTCATGATCTAGCAAGAAAATAAAAGTGAAGATGAATGGGAACTTTATGTAGATGGATCCACCAACATACGAGGGGAAGGTGTAGGCCTCGTGCTCATCTCACCAAGAGGAGAAGTGGTATCAAGAGCAGTAAGATGCAACTTTAGAGCCACCAACAATGAAAGTGAGTATGAAGCCTTAATTGCATGAGTCAACTTGGCAAAAGACTTGGGAATAGAAAACCTACAAGTTTACAGTGATTCCCATTTGATCGTAAGCCAGATGCAAGGTGACTACCAAGCAAAAGACGCTCGCATGACCAAGTACCTGGCCATAGCCAAGAGGCTCATCGATTCGTTCAAAGCATGCAAACTTACACAAATCCCGAGGGAACAAAATTCGCATGCGGATACCTTGGGCAACCTAGCTTCGGCCCTAAAAACTGCGGAGCTGACTAGCGTACGCTTGCTGGTTCTCCAATGGTCGACTATTGACGAGGATGTCNACTGTTAATGAGGATGCCGAAGGGTCTTAAGTCTCAAACATTGAAGAAGAGAAAACCTCGATGACGCCCATTACATCCTACCTGAAGGATGACGTTATGCCCAATATAAGGAGTGAATGCTGTAAGATCAAAAGGCAAGCATCCCGCTATTGCCTGATTCACGGAAAACTCTACTGAAGATCTTTTTCGGGCCCATACCTCAAATGCGTAAAGCCGGAAGACGCAGTTCTAGTCCTGATGGAATTACATGGAGGCGAGTGCGGGTCCCACTCTAGTGGAAGAAGCTTGGTACTAAGAGCCAAGAGGGCCGCCTACTATTGCCCTACAATAGCTCATGACGCCCTCGAGATGGCCAAGTATCGTGATAAATGCCAGAAGCACGCTCAAGTATCCAAGCTATCCCCAGAAAACCTCAAATCCGTAAGTTCTCCATGGCCATTCATGAAGTGGGGAATGGACATCGTAGAAAATTTCCCGGCACCTCCTGGACAACTGAGTACCTTCTGGTAGTTACAGACTACTTCTCTAAGTGGGTGAAGGGAGAAGCCTTGAGCAAGATTACGAATGTCCAAATCAAGAGGTTCCTCTGAAAGAACGTGGTAACACGATTCGGAACGCCTCAATAGATAGTTACAGCCAATGGTCCGCAATTCACAAGCAAAAACTTCAAGAAGTTTTGAGAAGATTGAGGCATAAAAATAATTTTTGCAACTCCGAGACATCCACAGTCCGACGAGCAAGCCGAATCCACCAACAAGACAATAGTCAATCTTCTGAAAAAGAGGATGGACGACGCCAAAGGCAACTGGGTGGAAGAACTTCCAGCTATCCTATGGGCATGTCTAATCAGCATTAAGACCGCAACAAGGGAAACAACTTTCTCCCTGGTCTATGGAACAGAGGCGGTGTCCCCTGCCGAAGTCAGTGTCCCTACGGCCAGATCAGAGCTTCTAACACCAAGAGAAAATGAAGAACTGATGTCTTTGTCCCTGGTTCTCCTTGACGAAAAAGGGAAGCCGCAAGAATCCGAAAGTGGAAGTACCAACACGAAGTAGCTCGCAGCTACAACCAGAAGGTACGAACCTGGACGTTCCAACAAGGAGAATGGGTGCTGCGCCGAGTCTTTGAGAATACCAGGGACAAGGCCGTGGGTAAGCTAGCGCCTGGCTGGGAAGGACCATACCAAATAGCGGAAGTCAAAGGAGCAGGGGCATACATGTTACAAGACAGGTACATAAAAGTACAACGAAATAGCTGGAATGCGTTACACCTAAAGTCTTACTTTTTCTAAAAGAATGCCCCTGACCCGGATGACCATACCCCAAATACGTTTTTCTGCTTTGGATTTGTTGATTTCTTTTACATATTTTTTTGTAATCATGCTACGTCTAAAGACGAACACCAGTCAATAAAACAACTGCTTTCTCAAGAGAAAATTCAGTTAAAAGCAAGGGGCAACGAAGTTGAATGACTAGTCCTCAATAAAGGAGTAACACAAGCAACGTACCCTTCCAAAACAATAGTGAAAAGCTAAAAGAAAAAGGAAATTTTGCTTGAACAAGGGAAAATACCCGAAAGAAAGCAAGAGAAAAAAGTTCTTATTCTGCTTAACAGAGAGTGGCTAACCGGAAAGCAGTGTGCTGAGCAGAAAGCATAAGCAGCTTAACCTTGCTTACTAGGTCACAGTAAACGCAAAAGCTATGTGTTCTGAGCACAGGAGCATCACCTATACCTGCTTACCCAGACGTGGGAAGTAGAAGAAAAGTCTGGCACTTAGACCCCTTTGCGGGGGAGGTCCATACCGGCAAAACCAATAAGACTTTAGAGTGGCTTCACTGCAGGAAGCACAGTGCACCAAAGAAAAACAGCTATTTCCGGATAGCTAAATGCCAAAAAGCTAGAAGATACCTCCGGGTATCAAGAGGCCAAAAGCGCAAGCTAGTGGTTACCTCCGGGTAACAGAATGCCAAAAAAAAACAGAAGATACCTCCGGGTATCAAGAGGCCAAAAATGCAAGCTAGTGGTTACCTCCGACTAACAGAATGCCAATAAGCCAGAAGATACCTCCGGATATCAAGAGGACAAAACACGTCCTGGGAACCTAATCATTATCTAAGGGTAAGAAGCAGAACTCCCTAAAAAAAAGTGATAATGAGATTATCTCGACTTGGAACTCAAGAACTCTCGCAAGACACGACAAAGACTAGAGACCAATATGCTAGAAGTAAAACAGTCGGAGTGTCGATAAAAGGCTAGAGGCTCATAGCCAGAAGCCAACCGGCCAAGACGCAAAGGCCAGAGGCTAGTAGCCAGAAGCCAGCCGGTCAGGGTGTTAATGATAAAAAGCTTGCCAAAGCATCGACCATGAATATCATCTCTAAATGTAAGTCAAGAATTTGTTAAGGCAAGAAGACAATAGAGAGCTAGAGAAATAATCATAGAAGGTCACAAAGGGACGAAATACGAGTTTTAAGCCCCAAAGGGCAAAAAGAAATAAGGCCAAGAAGGCCACCGAAGAGTTAAGGCCACTAAGACCATAAAAGTCATTACAAAGCCCACAACGGGCATGAGTATGCCAGCGCAGGGGCATGCCATCAACAAAAAAACAAAATAAATCCCACAAGGGGAGAGCAACCTATTTCTTGATTCTGGGTTTGGAGGCTAGGCAGCTCGAGGATCAGGAGAGGCAGACTTCTCGACATTTGGCGCAGAGTCCGCTGGGGGTGTAGAAGCTAGGGCAGGAGGAATCTCTAGTTCATCTTCAAAGGTGGGAGCTTCGAGACCATTCTCTTCCGCCTCCGCAATCACCACCATCTTGTAGTTCTCAAACTCCTCCTGAAAGTTCCAAGACTTGGCCTCATCCTTGAGGTAGTCTCGAACAATCTCTAGCGCCCCGTGATTCTGGCGACGTTGACGGCCAGAGACATCTCCTCCGTGAAGGTAGCCACCCGAGCGTCCAGGTTACCAAGCTCTTCTTCCAATTTTGCCTTCTCCTCAGTTAATGTAAGTACCTTCTCTGCTGCCTTCTCCTTCTCTTACTCTAGCTCCTGGAGCAGTTCCTCCATCTCCCTGAGCTCCTTCTCCAAGCCAGTAGACTTGTCCTTCTCTGCTTTCAGCTTAGTGAGGTAGTCCTCCACCTGAGCCTTCCTTTGCAGAGATCACCTCCGTGGCGATCTTATCCTTGGCATGGAAGAGTGAAGCAGCTAGCTGAACAACAAAGAGGAGGAAGATTAACCAAAAGAAAAGGAAACAGTCAATTGTCAGCCAGAAGCCAAAGGCTGGCTTGTTACCTTGATCATTCCCTTCTGGACCTAGTTGGAGATGCCTAGATTATCAGAGCTAGGAGGACTAGAATGGAGCGCAGGGAAGACGGAGCTCTGCAGGGGCTCGAGAGCGCCATAATGATCGCGGACAGAGGAGGAGGACTGCTTGGCAGGAGGACCCTTCTGCTTTTTGCTGGAGGCAGTGGTTTTCTGGGTCCCTTTCCTCTTGGACCCAGCAGAGGGAGATTATAAGATCTCCACCACCTCCGGAGCCTTGCTCCCAGATGCCAACATTGCCATTCTCACCGCCGAGCCTTTTTAAAGTCCTCGAACGCCTTAAACCCAGATCCTGATATATTTCCTGCAAAACGTCAAAAGGTCAGCCAAGAAGTTAGCCAACAAAGAAATAACCAAAAGGAGTAAGAAGAAAGGAGCAAACCTCTTATACTGCTTTGGCTCAACGCTTCTTCACTTAGCATGAACGGGATGCTTCTTTCCTCAGTAGAGATCTCCAAAGCTTCTTCAGCCTTCTCTTTGCCCTCCTATGATTTCTTAGTAGACACTTCTGCAAAAACGAAAGGCCAAGAGGGTTAGTGACCAAGCTGGAAGCCGCAAAAAGAAATGCATCCTAAACCTACCAGTGAATTTCCAAAGAGTAGAGAATCCAAGAGAAGTCCCGACTCTCATGAATAAAAACTTTTGGGCCTAATGCTTGGTAAAAGCCGCCTCTTTCCTCTCCTCCTTTTCTAGCTCCAATACCAAAGGAGCACCGACACGAGGGCGGAAGTAATATCTACCTTCACCTGGGAGAACATGGGTGAAATAATAGGAGTACAGAAGCTCGTTACTGCCAAGGTCAAGCCCATGGAACTCGTTGAGCACTTGGATGGCAGTAAGAATCCTCTAAGAAGGAGGGTTCAGCTGGGAAGGATAGATGTTGAAGTGTTATGAGACTTTCCCCACCAAGGTCGGTATCGTACCCCTGACTCCGACCTCGAAATAGCCTTCATACATGGCTATCTCATCTCCTGGGCATTCAGAAGCCCTCTCATCCTTCCTTGGCAACCTCAAATGGAAACCTTCTCCAATGGAATACTACTGCCTCTAATACTCCAGGATCTTAGAGTTTACGTTGGAGAAAGGGCCGACCTTCAGAAGCTCTGGACCCGTAGCGGATCGCAAGGGCTATGGGTTGGCTTCAAGGATCTCCGTGTCCTCGGAAGATCCTAAGGCCTCAATAGAGGGACTTGTCCTAATCAGGTGCCTCTTCCGAACACGAGCACCAACAAAAGATGAGGCCACCGGAGAAAATTCGTCACCGGAGCTAGTCATTTTTTGGTTCAAAATGGTTTTGATCTTGGATCTAAAGCTTTATTGGGGCAAGAAAATCTTAAAGGTTAAGGCTAATCTGAAACCCTAAGAGCCGATCCGTGGAATCTATCCTTAAAGAAGGGAAAAGAAGAAGGAAGAAGAGGATCTAACCTTAAAATCATGGATGGATTCCAGTAACAAAGAGTTTAGCAGGGAAAGGAAGAAGACGAAGTTAAAATGCAAAAGAAAAAAGAAAGAAAGGGTTTAAAAGGAAAGAGAAGAAATTAAAATCAGCCGCACGCGTCCAATCATTGGCGCATATCTCGCACAAGTAACGACTATTTTATTCCTTCTCGAATCTTTGCAAATCTCCATCAACGGCTATAATCTCTTCCTCCATCCTCACAAAGTCAATGGTTGGGATTATTCAACAAACCAACAATCCTTGAAAAATGCCAATGGCTCACAAAATTTGAAATTCAAAGCCCTGAGGCTAGATGTCAAGAGCCAGGTGCAACCTCCTGCTGCAATGACGCCCATTATCTTATAGAATTCAATTTAAAAGCAAGCGGACGCTTATACAAAGTAGAGGCGGCACGAGTCACAGCCAAAAAGTCCAAACAATTAATGGCTTCCTGCCTAACCCAAATGGAAGACATGTTATTCCACCACTTCAGATCGAACCTGCGCAATAAGGAGCAATCTGTTGGGAGTAATTTAGGTCATGGGAATTCCCCAGGCTTAGATGGAGTACAACAGTAAGACCTCAAAGCAGGGGAATGCCCAAAAGCAGGAAGCCAGATGATGTTGCATAGCCAGAAACCGGAAGCTAGCCGACCACTGACTCTTACTTATTTTTACTATTTAAATTAGCAGATAATTACGTGTATTCTAGATATTGATGCATATATTTACAGATAATCATGATATATCAAATTCTTGAAGGGATAATCTTGAATTACATGTATAAATATAAAGCTTAAGGGCAAAACGTAGGGACACAAAAACCCTAAGCTAAGAAATCAATACAACACCTATTCTTTCTCCATTATCGATCTAAAAGCTTAGGATAAATTCAAATCAACATTTCTAAAACATTCATTGACCTCCAACTTCCGTAGTGCTACAAAGAACGACCAAAATCACCTGTAACACTAAATGCTAATTATGCACAAACAAACCAAGCATTGAAACAACCATTACAATGCAAGCTATGCAAGAACAAAAAATTAACTTTCCTTTTATGGCTAAGAAAAAGTCGAATTTTTTGGGTGTATGTAACATCCCAATTTTTTTTTCAAATCAAGAAAGTGATGCAAGATTCTAAACATATCTACCATCCACTACACAAATAAACAAAAAAGTTCAAATTTTCCCAAAAATAAAAAAATTCAAGTACTATTCACACCAAGAACACAATTTTCATTCATACATTTCTAAGTATTTCCAAATTATATCAACTCATGAAACCTTCATAGCTAAGCTCTTACTACCCAAAAATCCCATTAACCAACAAGAAACCCTCATGTCTCATAAAAATCGAAAGTTTCATAGTAAGAGAGAGAGTTTTGAAGTTTTCATACCTTTGCTCTTGATGTTTGAAGAAAATTTAATGTAGAAAGAAGCTTGAATGCACTTAGAAGAATCAAAACATAAGACTATTAACACAATTTCTCTCTTGAAATATCAAAGTCTCCTCTTTGCTAAACAAAGCTTCAAGTTTTCGATTTTCATGGTGAAAGAGGAGAGAAAAAAGTGTTTTCCTTAAAGTAGTGGCTAGGAGATGATAGTACAAAAGTTTTTTTTTTAAAAAAAATCCTTAAATTTTCAAAACTTTTAGATTCAAGGGGGCTTT
The DNA here is from genome assembly GCA_900406275.1 of Anastatica hierochuntica. Classification (NCBI taxonomy): domain Eukaryota; kingdom Viridiplantae; phylum Streptophyta; class Magnoliopsida; order Brassicales; family Brassicaceae; genus Anastatica; species Anastatica hierochuntica. Next base: position 11,575 of record OVAN01014998.1, read on the forward strand.
TGCAAATAACTGATGTACATACAATTTCATGCATATTTTAGTGTGTTTTAGCTT
>OVAN01014999.1:0-11627 GCA_900406275.1 Anastatica hierochuntica
TTGATGTCATCAATGATTATATGTTATCGCAGATGTCAAGTAACTTCTTTTTAAATGTCTAAATTGTTTAATGTGTATTGTTTTAAATTACTAAAAAAGTTTATCATGTTTATTTGAAGGTGAAGAACGAACATATCTCAGTGCTGATAGTATCAAGACTTCGGATACAAGTGAAAAAGATAGCATGCTATATTGGGAAGAATTTCTTAATAGTATCAAGCTATCCGGATTGTTGAATCACGTTTTGACTATAAAAGTCGGTGGCCCTGTTATGTTGCTTAGGGATATTGACCCTAAGGAAGGTTTATGTAACGGAACAAGGCTTCAAGTTACACAACTAGCTTCTCATGTTATTGAAGCGATGGTCATTACTGGTGATAGAGTTGGACAAAAAGTTTTGCTCTCTAGAATGTTTGTTTGTCCTCCATATGCAAAGTTTCCGTTTAGGATGGGGCGTAGACAATTTCCGGTCACTATTGCGTTTGCGATGACTATTAATAAAAGTCAAGAACAATCACTTCAAAAGGTTGGTTTATATCTTCCTAAACCAATTTTTCTCATGGTCAACTGTATGTTGCACTTTCTAGAGTTCGGTCAAGATCTGTTTTAAAAATTTTAATCACCGACGAAGAAGGAAGGCCTCAGAGAACAACAAAGAACGTGGTCTATAAAGAAGTGTTTCAAAATATCTGGTATTTCACTATTACCTTGTGTTATTTCACTTTTATAATTTCTACAAAGAAATTAAAAAAATGATGATACTAAATTTGCACTGTTTTGTAGATTTTTCTATAAGGTGGTCTGGTGCATTGCAAGATTCATAATGGACCATTGACGATCTCCTAATGTCGGATACTGTGCTTTTCCTTTTTAAATTTTTTTTTACTAGACGGAACTTGTTTTAAGACTAACAACTACAATGAATTATTCATGTTAACTTATAACCAATACGTCATCAATATCTTCTTTTTAGGGATCAATTTTTTGAAAAATCGACATACCCGTGCATCCGCACGGGCCACCACCTAGTATATAGTATATATATGTAGTCTTTATCTAATTAAGTATTTAATATATTATCCTTCTATAATTGTGTATCTTTTGGACTTGATCTAGGTAAAAAGAGGGACAAATAGTTGAATTTGGAAGCTTAGAGACTTGATATGAGGACTTGAAAGAAGCTGGAGTTACAAGATGGAGGCAATGAAGTTGGAAGGATTAATCAATTTGCATATAGCAAAAATGTGACATACCAAATGAATAATTTAAAAATTCCATATAAAAAAAACAAAAAGATTTAGAGGACACGATAGAACTAACAAAAAGATTTAGAGGACACGATAGAACTTTCACTTGTCAAATTTTACATCATCATATCATATATATATACCCCAAAAAAAAAGATTAGAGAACACGATAGAACTTTGACTTGTTAGATTTTACATCATCATAATATCTCTAATATATTAATGAAAAAATTCTATACTTATTTTCCAAAGTCTTAAGAGTCCCTCCACACACGTTTCTGATGGATTCTTTTTGACAAAAAATTACACTAGACATCTCTTTTCCGTAAAGGTCAAAATATATATATATATATATTCAATTTTAAACCATAAAGATATATTTTTAAATAAAATTCATTTCTCTTTGTTGCATTGCATCTCATCTATGAAGGAAGAAAAAAAAAAGAGACAATTAGAATATAATGTATATATATTTTTGGTTAATTAAACGTTGCTAATTTTTTTAAGCACTACATTAATCTTTCTTATAGCATTAGAGCATCTCCATCCGTAGTCCTTAGTCCAAAAATCCTTAACTATTCATGGATGGGACCCATGAATAGTTAAGAATTTTTGGACTTTGGAGTCTTTAAAATCCTTGGTTAAAGATCAATCCTTAACTATTTTCGCGGACCCCACGACACGTGGCGGTCCGCGATTGGATAGGAATTTTGTTTTTTTTAAATCAGAAATAGTGAGACCCATAAATAGTCAAGGATTTTTGGAGAGTCTCACGGATGGAGATGCTCTTACATTAGGCTTATATAAGAAAGTCAGAGAGGCAGAGTAAAGATTAGGTTATACTAGCAAGTACCTTTCCTTTTCCAAATTTAAGTAACGTCCCAAATTTTTTTTTTAAAAAAAACTATTAGATGCTCTACATATTCTTTTTATTTATATTTTTCTACAATTTTATTTATAAATAAAACAGAAAGTCTTCGATAACAAATTGTGTTCTATTTAAACCGCTATTATAGATTAAAAAAAAGCAAACAATATGAAGTAAAATTAATTTTGGAAATGACTAAATGTATTATGAAGAAAGTCATCTAAAAATATGTTGGATAAAAATATTCCTTTTTCATTATGTAATTTACAAATTTATTTCCGGTTCAATATTAATAAATTCCAACGATAAAAAAAACAGAAAGTCTTTATTAAGAAAAAACAAATCTAACTATTAATATCTATAAGTTAAATATTACTAGAGTAACCAGGAGTATCATATCAAATATAGGAAAATTAAGGATTAAAATTAAACTATTTTTTGCCATTATTTCAGCATTTAACGAAACAAAACTATAAATTATTCAAAGTAAAGAAATAATATTTTCTCTATAAAAGTGAATGCAACTGCAAGTCTCTTGATGGCAAAATTGTACATACAAAAAAAATTAAAATATACCAAAAAACTAAATTATATATATATATTTATTATACATTCCTCTTTTAATAATCCGCGTTTTTGCCTGCGTTCTCTGCTTTCTCTTGAATCTGGGTTTGGTGAGGGTTTTTAAGTAAAGCGTGCGATACAAAAACAAACATCCTCTGTTACTCCTGTCTTCTTGCTCTCTTCTTCTTCTTCTTCTTCTTCATCTCTTGGTGCAGAGTGTGTTTTTTTCATTTTCTCCTGCAACAAAAAAGTAAAAAGATTCAACCTTTTAAAGCTGATTCAGATAGTCTTTATCTTCTTTTTAGTTTCCTCTCTCCGCAAAAGACGTGCTCGTGTTGAAAGATTCAGGGCAAAAAAATAAAGAGAAAGTCTAAAGTCTAAACCTTTTTTTCAGTTCTTTCTCGTTTTTGAATTTTTTTTGACCAAAACACGACTCTGTTTTTTTGGTTCTGAAATCTCTTTGTGTTTGTGTTCATATGATAGACAAAAAAGATTTTGTTTTGTGTTAATCATCATGCATAGAGTACGCAATAAACCGGTTAAATCCAGTGGAGGAGGAAGAGGAGGAGGAACCACGACGGCTTCTGTTAAGCATTTAATCAAACAGAGAGGCGGCGGTGGAAGCCGAGGAGGAGGAGGAAGTGGTGGAGATACGGTGGCTAAGGAGGTTTCTAACAATAGTCTCGTGACGGATATGCAAGAACCGAGCATCGATACTGATAAACTCAGTTACGAGATTTTCTCGATTCTCGAAAGTAAGTTTCTTTTTGGGTATGACGACAACGGCGGCGGCGGCGGCGGCGAAGACGGCGGCGATGAAGAGGCTAAAGCCACCGTGCCCAGAAATTTAGAATCCGAACCGGTGAATTCGGCGGCTGCGATTAACGGCGGTCAAGGATTGATTAAGAATCAGAGAGGGAAGATCTGTATTCTGAGCATCGACGGCGGAGGGATGAGAGGGATTTTGCCCGGAAAGGCGTTGGCTTATCTAGAACACGCTCTGAAATCGAAATCGGGTGACCCGAATGCCCGAATCGCCGATTACTTCGACGTCGCCGCCGGGTCGGGTATAGGCGGTATTTTCACGGCGATGTTATTCGGGTCGAGAGACGGTGACCGTCCGATCTTCAGAGCAGAGGACACGTGGCAGTTTCTAACGAAAAACGCAAAGGGTCTTTACGGTTCATCCTCCTCAGGTGGATTCATGAAACGGGTCATGAGAACCGGGTCGGGTTGTTCCGGTACGGTGAAGCTAAAGAAAGTGATGAAAGAGTCTTTCTCGGAGCTTACCTTAAAGGACACGCTTAAGCCTGTGCTCATACCTTGCTACGACCTCAAAAGCTCAGCTCCGTTTCTGTTCTCTCGAGCCGATGCGCTCGAGACGGACGGCTACGATTTTCGGCTCTGGGAGGTTTGTAGAGCGACTTGGGCTGAGCCTGGTGTGTTTGAGCCGGTGGAGATGAAGTCAGTCGATGGACGGACCAAGTGTGTGGCGGTCGGTGGAGGATTAGCCATGAGCAATCCAACCGCGGCTGCCATCACGCACGTCCTGCACAACAAGCAGGAGTTCCCGTTTGTGCGAGGAGTTGAGGATTTGCTTGTGTTGTCTCTTGGTATGGGTCAATTGCTTGATGTTAGTTATGAGTATGATCGGATTATCAAGTGGAAAGCTAAGCATTGGGCTCGCCCCGCCGCTCTTATTTCTAATGACGGTGCTGCGGACACGGTTGATCAATCAGTAGCCATGGCTTTTGGTCATTGTCGTAGTAGTAACTATGTCCGGATTCAGGTATAAATGAGGATGCTTAGTGGTCGGTTTTTCGAATTGAAGATGCACATTAGCATATTTATTTTGTTTGTAGTTACTAAATGATAGGTATTGTTGTAGGCGAATGGGTCGAGCTTAGGACCGTGCAAGCCAAACATAGACACGGACCCAAGTGGGAGCAATGTGAATATGTTGGTTGGATTAGCGGACGAAATGCTAAAGCAAAAGAATGTAGAATCGGTTTTGTTTGGAGGTAAAAGAATCGACGAACAGAGCAATTTCGAGAAGCTAGACTGGTTAGCCGGGGAGCTAGTTCTTGAGCATCAAAGGAGAAATAGTAGAATGGCTCCAACCGTAGCGTTCAAACAATGCGTCCATAGAGCGGATCAGAAGACAAGGGACAAAGATATCGGCGTGACCGCGAGAGAACGATGATTAAGAGAAGGTTATTGTTATTGATGTTGTTGTTGTTGTTCTCATTTGGTTTAATTAGATAACAATTTAGGATAAGGTTTTCATTATTCTCAGGTTATGATTTGTTGTATAGATTTGAGTTTGTGTTTTGAGCTCCAAGACATGAGGAGCAAAAGGTCTCATGCTCCTTAATTCATGTTGCTAAACAAACAAGAAAAAAGAAACAACATGATTCATGTAATTTCGATTTGTCTTTGCTTTACTTTATAATCATCATGATTTCTTCTTTGACATTTCCACTAACTCGAGATTAGTTACTCACCAACCAAATTAAACTAAAATATAATTAATCTTAAAAAAATATATGTTAATCTTTTGAGTGGTTAACCTAAACTCTAAAAAAATGTAAGTTAATCTTTAACTATAGATTTTAGATTAAAATATCAATAATCTTTATATTATTATATGTTAAGAAAAGCCAATCTTATATGTCAAGGAAAATGTAGGTTAAGAAAAATACATTTCACTAAGCATAGTATCACAAGGAATGGTAAATGAAATTTAAAACGTAATTTCGTAAAACATACGTTGATAAAAAGGTTAAAAAATAGTATACAAAATCACAAATTTATTAGACTATTCCTCTTATTTAGTATTTGTGAATAATGACTTGAAATTTGAGGTGATTGATCGATCACCATGTCATGATCGATCGATCACCCCCGGTGTGATAAGTGATTGATCGATCAGTTAGGGTGATCGATCGATCACGTCGCAATCCGAAAAAATATATTTGAAATTTCCTGTTTTTCTATATAAATATCTGAGGGTGAAAACTCTAATCCCCTAACACGAAAATCGTACTCTGATATTTGCCTCCTAATAAAAAGTACTCTTTCTGCCCGTGGACATAGTCCTAGTGGTAATCCACGTAAAATCTCTGTGTCTGCTCTATTACGCTTATCAAATCTGCGATCTGTTTCTCTGTCTCTTCTCACATCCGTCATAACACTATTCCTTATATCTCGTAAAGAATATTATTATGATATTTTCACACATTTTAAGAAAATTGCTAAAATGTCTTATATATATATATTTAAAAATTCTTTTCAATTCATATTAAAATTACGGAAATTTTGCTTACAAATTTGTATCGAAAATATAAAATTATATTTTTGTGAAATAAAACTAAAATTTTGAATGACATTTTTTATGTAATAGAAAGAGTAATTACTAACAAAGCTTCCCTAGTTTTTGTGGAAGTCATCCAATAAAACAGTAGCTCGAGATACAACACTATTAATGACAACAACATTCAAAAGAAAAAAAAAACTAAATGGTCACAACTTTGTATCATTAAATTTTGTCGGAATCTCTTTTAATGTGTAAATCAAAACAACGTCTAAGCACCAATATAAAAACCCATTGATTAATTGATTTAGTTTTGATGTGGGTTCCTAAAAAAAGGGACTTGGAGAGTCTAACGTATCAAGAAATTTGTTGTGACCACATCAATGAAAAGGATTACAAGAACAAACACTTATTTATTTAAATAACTAGAATTTGATTCGCGCATTGCATTAAATCTACATTTATATTTTTTAGATTTGCTAGGTTTGTAATCTTAATATTATTTACGAAATAAAATACAATTTTATTTAAGTTTTGATATGAATTTTTTTTCAACCACACATTAATCAAGAGTTCACACTCGAAATGAAAAATCAATCGGGTGGCAAAGAATCTACAAAACTAAAATCATGGTAAAGAATACGGGACTGCCGTGCCAGATTATCAGCTTGCGTGTTCTACGTCCGAGGAATGTGTAATAAAGAGAATTCTGTGAAGAATCCACAAAGAGTCCGGTAATCCTGGATTTGCGTATGAAAGGCTGGTCAATCCTCCGGATTACGAATAATACTGATAAGCTCAGTACAGTCTGTCTGGAAAACGCAATAGTGAAAACAGCGGCTATGAAGCTCGGACATCGCCCATAGCAAAGCCTCCAACTCCGTATGAAGTGGTGATAGACTTCGCCGCTGACATCTTGCCCCCATCAAAATTACTTTATTATCTATATCTGTAAATATCCAACCTAGACCAGAGGTGGGGTCTGTATGCTTCCAGGATCCATCTATCCGGCAGATGAAATCATTCTTCCTGGTAGGGACCACATAAGATTGTGTCTCCTCCGAATGGGTAGTGACTTGCGCTTCCTTCCAAGCTGTAGAATCTGTTTCTGCGGAACGTAGGATGTCATCCACATCCAGATGGACTCCTTGAAAAACCTTTTGATTTCGAGCTTTCCAAATTAACCATAATATCCAAGGAAAGAGGTTGTATCGATCGCTACCCCGAGCCCACACTGGATTCCGCCAAAATAAAAAATCTATATTAGAATAAATCGAATCAGATGAAAACTGTGTTCTTTTCTGGTTCAAATAAAGATTCCAAATATGTGAAATCGCTGAACACTTAAATAATACATGGTTAACTGTCTCCTCAGCACAACCACAACGTTTGCATATTGTGTCACAATGAACACCCCTCTGAACTAATTCAAAGGTAATAGTACGACTTGGTTATATACCCCGAATCAAAGCTACATCCTTGAGATTGAAAAGCTCCTGAAATAATGGCAAATGCCAGTCCCCCGTAGTTGGATCTATCAATTGATGAACCTGAATCCCAGGATACGAAAGGTTATCCCGACCCTGGGCTGGTCGCGGATGTACATCTGGGATCCATGGGTCGTCCCAGACCGAAGTATTTATTCCTGAGCCTATCTTTATCCGAACTCCATTCCTCGGTAGGTCCTGAGTGGAGAATATGATCTTCCACCCGAAAGAGGGATATGAATTTTCTTTAATATATAAAATTGGATAAATTTTTTGTAATTATGATACAACTTATTTGTTTCATTAAATGAATGAGATTTTTCATATTCTTTAGTTATATTACTTATTCTCATTTGTTATCTAAATTTCAGTTATTATATTTTATTTATTATATATTATGATTTCACATTATATTTTATCCTTAACAATTATGATATTTAATACAAATACAACAATGATAAATCAAGATTTTTACTATATATCTGAATATATTAATTTCTTTATAAAGTTACATATGCATTCTAGATTTTCCAATAGGATGAGTATTAGAAACTATTTGAACTTAAATAATATAATTTTAATAACTTAACTAATAATAAATATAAATGCATGAATGAAATGGTTATTTAAATAGTACTTGAAAATTAATTTGTTTGCTAAAGTTGACACTCTAGAAAGAGAGCAGACTTTTCTTTTAGATTTAGTCGTTTTTTTAGATTTTAGTATTATTTACGAAATAAAATATTATTTAGATTTTGATATTAAATTTTCTTAAATAATATTTAAAAATTTCACGAGTGTCCTACAATCCTTATTAATTTAAAATAAAATAATTGTAATTATGATACAACTTATTTTCTTTTCATAAATGATAATTTTCATATTCTTCAAAAATTACATGTTCTCATTCATTACTGAAATCTATTATTATATTTAAATTTTGTTATATACTCTGCTATCAGATAATATGTTTTCCTCCACAATTATGATTTACTAATACAAGTATGACAATAATTTAAATAGTATTTGAAACTTTTTTTTGTTTAGGTGGACACTCATAATCGTATATAAGATTTGATTAGGAAACTATAAGTTATTATATAAAATTCCAAAAAGAAAACAAATGTTGTCGTCGACGTTGTTGCGCGTGTGCGTGCGTCGAGGTCGGGACGGGTGCGAGAAACGTCACACGATATATTACATATCTGTGACTTAGCCCCACGTCTTTGATTGTCGGTTCGGTCTCATCCACCGACACTCCATACAATTTTTTTTTTTTTGCATTTGTTTTATAAAATTTTAATAACTTTTTTTAAAGAAAAATGAAAATTTGGATTTGGTAGATCTTGTTATTCTCATCAATTAATTATGCGTCGGTCCAAATATATCAAAGTTGCAAATTTCATCTTGAGTTTTGTTGCTTTCTTTACGTGATGTCATTTTTTATTGAGACAATTATCCGATGCTTTGTCTATGCTCTTCTCGTCTCAATTATATAGTTTCTGTTTAGTATATAGTTTTGGGTTCAAGTCCGGGTTATGTTATACTCCCTTCATTTCATAAGGATGAAAATAGATGTTTCAAAGAATTTCTTAGATTTTTTCGTATCTTTTATTAGTTAATGATGGTAAATTGTTAACTTTGAATAAAACTATTGGTTTAGAGTTGGAAAAAATATGTTTTTATACAGAAAGTAAAGTATTTATTGTTATACTATAACTATTTTTTAATATGAGTGAAAAATCCAAAATATTCATTTTATAACATAGAGGTAGTAATTTTTTTGTTGTTGTAATGTAAAACTTTATTATATCAAAAAATCGTATGTACAACGAATGCAACAAAAAAATCGTAGGTACAATAGAGATAGTAGTTTTGAAAGAAACGTATCAAAAATGTGGGTTATTTTATAGTTTAGAAAGAAATTTAAACAAAATCTTATAGTAATATCTATTTGTAGATTGTTTTGTAGTTTGGTTTGGTTAACTAGAAATTTAAAAACTTAATAAGCTAATAGTTTGTTGTTGAATGTTTTGTTTCGTTAAACAAGGGTTTGATTTGGCTTAGGTTAGTTAAGTTTAGCTTAACGCATGTTTAGGTCAAACGGATGTTATTGTTAACTAATAAGCTCCTCCATAATCTATCCTTTTAGGTGGATAACTATAGTATATCTATCTAGGGTAGTTATCTATGCTAAATTAGATAATATAGCTCAACTAAATAAAACTTTGGTTTTCAAATAGTCATGTCCCTCTCCACTACACCATGGTAAGATTTACCTTGTCGATAATAAATTAGCTCATCTATATTGTATCCTTTTAGCTTATGCTTTTCTATTTATCAAGCTTCTTGAGGTGATCAAGCTATAATAGTTATTATAGCTTTATAACAAAACTCCAAAACTTGTTAGAGGCTAATCTAGCAGCAAAGTCGGGTGTCAAATTAAAATATCAAAGATTATATGTGAATTAGTCGAAAACTAATTTTCGAATTATTTTGATATATTTTTTTAATTTTATAAGAATATAATAAATTTATATGAACTTTCTTTCGGATAAGATTCATTCTCCAAACATAAACATGCACCTGAATTTAAATACATGTAGTTACCTTTAAAACAAATAAATTAAGCATGTTTTTCTCAACAATATATCGACCAAGTTTGAATTGCAAAAATAGTTATATTTTTTTGTCACCAATTGGATAGACAATGCCGAATGCATAGCCAAATAACCCTGTTACGCAGGACAACACGATTTCATGGAATCTGGGAAGTGACTATGGAAATATATCTTTAACCACTTGACTAAAGACACTTCCCAAAAATAGTTATAAATCGGTATATCAACTATAACTATAGATTGAGACATTACGCACTAAACTAAAAATGACACAAATAGTTAACATTTCCACACAAAAAATTGGTTAGCTTTTTTTAGTTATTTCTGATCTCATAAAATCGCCGAAAGTGAAGCTCTCTTTTTTAACAAAGTAGATTTTGGAATTGCACTATACTTCTTATATAAACTTTTTTTCTTGACCATTGCTAGGGGTTGAAAATCTGATTTTCACTAAGAGAAAAAGTAAGGACTTTATAGTAATGGATACTCTTTGTCCAGCACCAGGCATGCATCTAAGGACCCACTCTCACGTCTCATTTCAACACAATACGACAACAAACAACAACACTATCAAAATATAGCAACCTGACTTGGTCAATTTCTTAACCATATTTGTAAATTCTCTATTTTCAGCTCTCTAGTGATTAATAGGTGAATGCGTAAATAGACAAAGTTTTTTTCATTCTTCTTTTTATAAGGTTAATTGACATAAAGCCTTTTTTTAACATTGATGGTATCGAACGTTACAACATTATTTATATTTTTCGTTCATGCAGTCTACGCGATTAAGATGAACAGTTTCACAAACGACTTCATGACATAGCTTTCTTCGTGACACATAGATTCACGATGAACGGTTTTGAATGTACCACAACGAACTATTCTGCCTGCAATACTATGGAATCTCTCGTAAGCTTCGCATACAAAAATCTACAAAAAACTGCATAACCTGAGAATCGAACCCCAAATTTAGTGTAAAAATTTTTAAACCCTGAACCATTAGACTAAGGAACTTCAAAGTTATATGGAAATATTAATTGACATAAAGAAAAATGAAGAAAAGGATAAGCTTTCAAAGAAGCTCATACACAACCTAAAAGAATATTACTACCAAAAATAGGCAAATTTTCTACCGAAAAATTCAACGGAAATCGGTAGAAAAAACCTTGTTTCGACTAATTTCCGACCGAAAAGATATATATGCATTTTCATATAAAATATTTGTATGATTAAATATTCTAATTAAGGAATAAACATTTGATTCTTAACCTACATTTGCAAGTTTTATTTGTAGAATGATCATAATTGAAAGACAAATTCGAGAAAATAACCCAAAATAATAACAAACATCATTGGTTTAGAGTNTAAATGTTTTTTTTGGCTGAGAGATCAATCATTTTCAGATTTAATGTGAAGTGACGTGATTATAAATTTGAGGATACTTCCGTAGCTGAGTTATCTATCTACTTGTTGAATTAGCAATTAGCATGCATCTCACATGCAATTATATATATATATATATATATA
>OVAN01015000.1:0-11627 GCA_900406275.1 Anastatica hierochuntica
CAGTTCCGAAAGGTTCTGTTTTCTAGTTTCAGAGATCCAGAGTTGCATCAACATGGATGTGAATAAGTTTGCATCTCGACTGTGGGGGATGTCTATTATCACCCTCATAATAGGGTATTCAAGAGAAATCCTCCGGTTGGTGGTGGAGAAAGATCATTTGTTTAGTTTATTGTGGAGCCCTTATAAAAAAATATACAGCCAAGTAATAGGTGAACATAAGAAGAGTGTAGAGACCATCCTTGCAGAATTAGGAGTGACTCTGAGTAATAGTGCATATAAGCTGAATGTCAGGCCTTTACTTAGGTTAGCCTGTAGCTCAGTTCTTGGTTCGTCTTCAGGTTTCGCTGATATGTTGGTAAAGCACATTCCTTCCCCTATAGAAGCTGCAGCTAGGAAAGTGGACCACACATATACTGGACCCAAAGATTCTACTATTTATGAGTCGATGATAGAATACGATCCATCTAGACCTCTCATGGTTAATGTGACAAAGCTGTACCCCAAATCAGATACTAGTGTGTTTGATGTGTTCGGAAGAGTTTATAGTGGTAGGCTTCAAACAGGGTAAAGCGTACGTGTGCTGGGAGAAGGGTATTCACCTGAGGATGAGGAGGACATGACTATAAAAGAAGGGACCAAGCTGTGGATATACCACGCTAGGTATAGAATACCTGTAAGCAGTGCCCCGCCTGGTTAATGGGTTCTAATTGAGGGTGTTGATGCATCCATCATGAAGACTGCAACTCTATTCAGTGCAAACTATGAAGAAGATGTATACATATTCCGACCTCTCCAATTTAATACCCTCCCAGTAGTCAAGACTGCTACTGAACCTTTGAATCCTAGTGAGCTGCCTAAAATGGTGGAAGGGCTTAGGAAGATTAGCAAAAGCTATCCTCTTACTATTACCAAAGTTGAAGAGTCTGGGCAACATACTATTTTAGGCACAGGTGAGCTGTACTTGGATTCTATCAGGAAGGGCCTCAGGAGCTCTATTCAGAGGTTGATGTAAAGGTATTTAATTTTATTTCTAAGATCTTTTATTGTGGTCTGTTCTGCAAGTTATGGATGATTTGTATGTGATCTTTAAAATCTTTCACCTTAAGTTTGCAGGTTGCAGACCCGGTTGTCTCCTTCTGTGAGACAGTGGTTGAATCTTCATCGATGAAGTGTTTTGCTGAGACACCGAACAAAAAGAACTAAATCACTATGGTAAGAGATCGTCCGTTTTCTCTATTATCCCTTGTATATAGGACTGAGATGTATTGTATGTTCCTCAAGCACAATTGTTTTATGGCTAATCTAATATCTGCTTCATGCCAAAGATTGCAGAGCCATTGGATAGAGGACTTGCAGATGACATTGAGAATGGCGTCATAAGCATTGACTGGAACAGAAAATAACTTGGTGATTTCGTCAAGACTAAGTATGACTGGGACTTACTTGCAGCGCGTTCCATTTGGGCTTTTGGCCCTGACAAGCAGGTGAAATGCATTTTTTTTAGGTGCTCTCTTTATCTCTACGGTTGCTTTGTTTTATGGCACCAGCAAAGCATGAACTTGTTTTGAAAGTTCATCTTTTGATTGTTGATTCCTGAACTGATTAGGGGCCAAATATTTGACTGGACGACACCCTCCCAACTGAGGTTGACAAGAGCTTGATGCTTGCAGTGAAAGACTCCATTGTTCAAGGGTAATCATCTTTCCTCTATGACAATTCTCTTTGGCTCCATTTCCTTTGCTGTAGCTTAATGGCTTTGTTTACGTTTTTTGCAGGTTCCAATGGGGTGCCAGAGAAGGACCCCTGAGTGATGAGCCCATCAGAAACGTAAAGTTCAAGACTGTTGATGCCAGGATTGCACCAGAGCCATTACATAGAGGATCTGGTCAGATGATCCCAATGGCAAGCCGTGTTGCATATTCAGCTTTTCTTATGGCAACTCCAAGGCTAATGGAACCTGTATACTATGTCGAGGTACATAATCTTTTTATAGACGACTTGTTCCCTGCATTTTTGCCTCTTTTAATGATAAGAAGAGTTATGGCTGTGTCTCAGATACAAACACCAATCGACTGTGTGACTGCTCTACACGGTTCTGTCACGTAGACGTGGGCATGTCACATCTGATATTCCTCAGCCCGTTGTGAAGGTTTGTTTGCTTTAACAAGTTATCCATCATCTATAGATATAACTGAACAGATTCTGTCTGATTATGAGGATAATGATATTTGGCAGGCGTTTCTCCCAGTGATAAAATCATTTGGGTTTGAGAAAGACTTGAGATACCACAGACAGGGACAAGCATTTTGCGTATTGGTGTTTGATCACTGGGCTATAGTACCGGGAGACCCGCAGAAGAAAGGTATTTTACGTTATATCTGTTTCTGTGTGTTTGTTTCACCAGTTTCAATCTCTCACGCACATATCTATCTTTGTGTTTTGGGGTTTTTGTAGGGAATGAGTGAGGATGTGAGCGGGAACAAGTTCTTCGATGAAGCCATGATGGTGGAACTTGCCCAACAGACAGGTGATTTGCATTTGCAGATGATCTGATGCCACCACCTACGCACGTGCATTTTGATAAACAAAAACATGAATTAAGAATGATGTCGTTCTTAATTAGTCGTTCTACTGATGTTACGTGATAATTAAAAAAAGAAAAAGTTGGAAACTTTGATAACCAAATAATCACGATGTGTGGCAGAAAATATAAAAAGGCATTGTAAATCTTTTTAGTGGCACTGAAAGAGAGACATGATAAAAAGAGACGTGAAAGAAAGATTGCAAAAGCCACACTTTTTAGCAAAACATGTGGCTATTTCTTCACTACAAGTCTCTTTCGCTGCTGATGTGTCATCTTCCCCACTTTCTCCCTCTGTGTGGCTCTGTGCAATCCACTAATACCAACCCCAAACTTATTTTACATATATACTCTTTGTCTCAAATCTTCGATAAAAGAATAAACACATCTTTGGGTATGTCTTCAGTTAAATTGTTTGGTTGGACAATTTCATCGGCTTCACATTCACATGATCCACTTTCTTCTTCTCTTCTTCCCAATCACGGCAAACAGAATCATTCCTTGTCTTCCTTGTCTTGTTCTCTCTCACTTCGGCCACACATGGTATGTTTCCGAGTAGTTCATTAGCTATACGTTTCTTCAATGTTCTTTTAGATGCTAAAATATGTGTTCTGTGTGACTTAAAATCAATTTTAGGCCATGCTCATGTGTTTTAGGACTTGTAATTTTCTATTTACATCATCAATGAAAAGAAAACTCTAGAAAAAGGTTATTTTTCCCCTTTAAATTTACTTTTTATTCAAAATTTACAACAAAATGCTAATAATTAAATATTTTCTCTATTCTTGATCATTTAGCAACTATTTTCAATGATGTTAATTTAATCCAAGTTCCTCCAAATATTCAGATGAACAACCAATCTACTACTGATAACAACGAACAAGACCATACAAGTCATCTAATATCATCAAAGGAATCCAAAGAAACATCCGAGAACAGCGATGACCAACACAGCGAGATCACAACAACAACTACTACATCGGAAGAGAAAACAACTGACCTTAAGAAACCAGACAAGATTCTTCCATGTCCTAGATGCAACAGCTCAGACACTAAATTCTGTTATTACAACAACTATAACGTTAATCAGCCACGTCACTTCTGCAGAAACTGCCAAAGGTATTGGACTTCCGGTGGAACCATGAGGACCGTCCCGGTTGGTTCAGGCCGCCGTAAAAACAAGGGATGGCTTTCTTCAGAGAATACTAGTAATGACTATACTCACAATTACAATACCTCCTCCTCAACAAAGATTCTCTGCTTTGAGTCTTCTGGTTCTTTAGTTACTGAGAACAATCGGAATCATTCAAGCAATGCGGCAACAAACGTTGATTCTGTTTCACTTGAACTCAACAACTTCCAAGGGTTTCTTCCTCCACAAGTAACATCCCCTGTTTCGCCGCCTTGGCCTTACCAATACGCTTCTTTTAACCCTAGTTTCTACCACATGCCCATCTATTGCGGCTTCACGGTATCTACCGAAGATACTTCCACATGTCAAGGAAAAAGGACAAGAGACGAAGATTCACATGAAAATGCTAAAGAGAGCAAAGACAGTTTTGTAAGAGCAAGATTGGATAGTACGAAGAACCATGTGTGGTATCCGGTACCGATGAGCAGCAACGTGAGGTTTGTTCCGGAAACGTATCTTAACCTGCAAGCAAACCCTGCAGCTATGGCAAGATCTATGAACTTCATGGAGAGCATGTAAAATTAACCAGATACTAATATAGAATACTTGTACGTGTGTTTGTTTATTCTTAAAGCAAGATTTAGTGTATTGATTTGTTACCTTGCAGAAGAATGGAAAAACTTTGAACAAAATTTTTTTTGCTATGCGGTGAAGCTGAAGAAAAATTATATGCCACAATCACGATTTTGCGAATTGTCCTAACGGGTTTGGGCCCGTTGAAGCAATTTCAAGGCCTAATGAGCATGTCCAGATAAATAAAACACCAATTTAAGAGACTTCAAAACATGACAAGTTATGAATTTTTATTAGTTTTCATAAGGAGAGACTATAACGTTAGAACTTCAAAATTCCATAGTTAATGGAAAGAGCATTATTTCTTTGAATCTTTACGCTTAACTATTACGTCAGTAGATTAGGATTCGTGTTGTTATATGCAGATAAAATATGCTAAAAATATAATTATAGTATTTAGAATTCAAGTCGGTAAGCGATGAAATAAAGACTCGTATAACTAGATTTCATAGCAAAATTTTATATTGTATAGAAGATTAAAAAATAGTTCAGCATAAGAAAAAAGTCCGTGAAACACAACTCTTTAGATAAATAATAAGAATCTAAAAACAGATTTCAAGATTTTTTAAAATAAAATTTATCTAATCTTATATTATATAAGCATTTTTTTTTTTTATTTAAAAATGTTTAATATTAAATTACATGCTTTGCAATTTCTATTGTTTTAGATTTTCATATTTATAATTTAAAATCCATCACTCCAAAATAGAAATATAAAAAATCAAGTCTAAATATCATATAAGAAAAAAAAAACTAAAGAAAAAATTTTAAGATAATCATATTTTTCTTTTTTTATTGTTTTTCCTTCTTTAAGAGTCAAGTGATTTTGAAAAAAAATCTATAAAATCTACAATATAATTTGACACATGCCATCTTCTAAATTAACAACTACACGTGTCAAAATCTCGTGAATTATAATTTTCTCTACGTATCGCGTTCGCGTCGAACGCTTCAGCCTTCGATAATAAGATATCAATTACGTTTACTCCTCAATATCAATTATTGTAAATGTTAATTATTCATATTCACAATATGCTTCTTATAACATGTATATATAGACCTACGCGGCTAGCAAGGGCGAGGTTTCCTGTAGTACATCCGTTGATGGTAGTGAGTGACTTTATTGATTGTGGATCAAAGCAAATGGGATGTCTAGAAGTTAGAACAGTTTATGGCGTCGGAGGATATTTCCCTCATTAGGAGCTTACCTATTGCACAATCATTTCATAGGGATGATTTTTGCTGGCAATATACTAAGTCGGGCTAGTACACAGTTAGATCGGGTTATAGGATTGCTCGGGAGCTGGCAGAAAATGCGGAAGGTGTGGGTTTACATGAGCTGAGTTTGACTGTTATGAAGAGGCACGCTTGGAAGATTAATGCACCACAGAAGATTTGTCACCTTATGTGGCAGATTCTGTCCGGCTATGTAGTTGTTACTCATAAACTAGTGAGTCGTGGCATTGATTGTGCGGACCTTTGTCCGTTTTGTGGGGAGCCAGAGGAATCAATTTTGCACGGTTTTTTCAAGTGTCCCAAAGTATTACAGGTGTGGGGTTTAGTTCCTTCCTTGTTGGAGCCAGGAGTTTTCCCGGTTTCGAGCGTCTACAATAACATGGCTTATCTGTTCTGGTGTACTGACACTGAGAGGGTGGAAGGACATGCATCCTATCCTTGGGTCCTTTGGTTTATCTGGAAGACTCGAAACGATAAACTTTTTCGTGGGATCACGAGGGACGCACATGGGATTATTCGTCTTGCTACTTCTCAATGGCGGGTATGGACCGCGACAACAAATGAAGATCCTCAGGCTCCTACGGATATTCAGCATCTACATACAAAAGCCATAAGCATGCGTGATATTTGCCTAATCAATGGGTCCTGGAAGGTTTCAGATATCCATAGTGGATTGGGCTGGTCTCTGGTTGGTAAGGATGGAGTGGCTACTTGGACGTGATCTCGTAATCACCCCTTCACTCAGAGCTGGAGGCGTTGATATGGGCATTGCAGAGCTTACCCGCTCATTTTGAAGTTCAGGAGTTTGGGACTGATTGTTAGGATGTCATTCGTATGCTTTCTAATCCAGAGGATTGGGCGAATTTCGCGATAGAGATACAAGATTTTGAGAGAGTGAAGCTTGCTTTTCTACGTTTCAAGATTTCTTATGTTCCATGGGATTTACTTTCGAAGACAGATTTTTTAGCTCGTCTAGCTAGACAACATTCGGTTATTTTTTCTTTTGTGGGTTGTTCTATTCCGGTGTGGTTAGTCACACCTCCTCAAGTTTGAGTAATAGAATAGCATTTTCATGTCAAAAAAACATGTATATATATGTCCTAGTTGGGCCACCAACCATAGAGTGATGTTTTAATTAATGTGTGGTTGCAAAAAAAACATGTATATATATATGTATTTTTCATAATATCAATATAGTCATCTTTTCCTATAGTCTCATACGGTATCGGAGTAAGATTAAGATACCTAGATCTATCAAAATTTCTTTTTCTTCTTCCATTCTCTTATTCATGTTACTTCTCTTACGTTCTCTATTTTCTTCTTTATGTATTTGTTCTCTGTTTTTCTTTCTACCTTTATCTCGTTCCTCTCCCTCTCTTTTCATACGCTCTCTTCTCTCTGTTCTTCACCACCATGTCTCCTCCCAATACCAACTCTCTTTTTCCTGGTGTCACCTCTGTTGTCGACACCACAACTCTTCTCATTGTTAATATTACAAATGTCACTTAAGTTATCCTCAACCAATTATCTTACTTGGAGTCGCCAAGTCCATGCACTTCTCGATGGCTATGACCTTGCTTCATACCTCAATGACTCCACAACCAAACCAACTCCAACAATCATTGTTGATGGCTTAGAGACAGTCAATCCATCCTACACGTGTTAGAGACGGTAAGACAAACTAATCTATAACACACTTCTCGGTGCTATTAGCCCCACTATCCAGTTGCTGCTCTCTCAAGCGTCAACATTGGTTGTTGTGTGGATAACTATCTCTTCTACTTACGCCAAGCCTAACGGAGTATACATCAAACAACTGCAACACCAACTCAACAGCGGGAAAAAAGATTCAAAACTATTGATGAGTACATTCGGGGTTTGATCACCAAATTTGATTAACTCGCGATGTTGGAAAAGTTGATTAATCATGAAGACAAAATCGACTTTGTCCTTCAAGTTCTCCTTGATGACTACAAACACATCATCGACCAAACATAGGGTCATGACGTCCCGCCAACATTGTCCGAGCTTCATGAAAACTTCTGAATCATAAAGCAAAGCTGATGTCAGCGTTCTCTTCCCCATCCCTTAGGATCTCTGCGAATTATGCCATGAACCACTATCGTCCTACACATAAGAATCATACATGCTCCAACTAGTCTTAGAATAATGCTCTTGCTACCAACGAATAATAACTACCTTGCTCATATCGAGGTTAGTGTAAGATCTGCAGAGTCTAAGGACACTCCGCCAAATGCAGTTTTCAACTTCTAACATTTAGTAGCCCTCACACAATCCCTTACTCTCCACACCATCGTACACCCCGTCTTCTTCGAACTCTCACGCCAATATGTTCATTGCCTCTACACCTTAGTTTTGGGTCCTCGATTTCAGTGTCATTCATCACATCACTTTACACTTGGCTAATTTAACACATCATCTCTACAATTTGCGATGAGAAAGTACTTATCGGTGATGGCAGTGGTTTACCGATCAACACCGGTTTAGTATCCCCTCCTTCTTCTACAAAACAATTAACATAGTCTAGTGTTTTACATGTTCTGAACATCAAGAACAATCTACTATCAATGTTTCGTCTGTGTACAACTAACCAAGTGTCGGTTGAATTTTCACATCTTTGTTTCTGGTGAAGGTCTGACGGTGAGGGTGGGATTACTCCAAGGACGCAAAAATGAAGACTTACACGAGGGGCCGAGTGTGAACCCGGATGTTGCTACGTTTTTCGCGACACCCACTTTGAAAACTTCAATTTTCGATTGGAACCCTCGGCTTGGTCACCATTTTTTTCCAATTCTTAAAATAATTCTCTCTAAGTTATCTTTACCTTTCTCTCAATCATTATCTGAAACAATTGTCATATGTTGATGGTCTTACGTATAAAATTCATAAAGTTGCTTTTTCCCAAACATTCATCTCTTCCACTCGCCCACTTTAGTATCTTTTTACCGACCTTTGGGCCTCTCTGATTGTCTTTGTTGATAATTAAAAATATTACTTGATAATAATAGATCATTTTACTCTTTATACTTGGTTCTACCCTCATCAACTCAAATTTATGTCAAACAAATTTTCATTTGTTTCATAAATCTCGTCGGAAATCATTTTCAAACCAAAATTAGTACTTTATTCTCCGATAACGAAGATAAATTCATTTCTCTTCGTGACTTCATTTCGTATTTAGGAATAGCACACCCATGGTCGGCCCTAAAGGAAAGCAACATAAGCACTCACTTCCGGCCAAATAATAATATGTAAAAAATTCGTCTCTACTTTTGCAAAAGTTTTCACTGTCTTAGGCGGTTAACTATGTGTAAGTAATAGTTTTGTTCCAGGTTCGGTTCTTCCTTGCAACATTTAATCTTTTTAAATATAATAACGGTCCAAAATTAAGTTTTGTTTCCAACCAAAATATTTTTCGGATTGGGCCTGAACACACCTTACATCTCCTCCTCATACACACAAACAGAACGACTTATTTGAGCGGTGTCATCGTCACATCATTGAAACGGGTTTATCTCTTCTTCATCACTCCAAAATCCCAAACACTACCGCATCTACGCCTTCTCTACCGCGATTTACCTCATTAACCGACTAATCACACCTATTTTCTCTCTCTCAATTCACCCTATCATCTCATATTTCAAAAAGAACCAACTATCACAAGCTTAAAATCTTTGGCTGCCATTGTTTCCCTTGGTTGCGACCATATCAAACTCACAAATTAGAACCACGTTTTAACCTTGTGTGTTCGTTGGTTACTCCCTTACACGTAGTGCTTATTTGTGCTTCAATCCCACCTCAAACCGAATATATGTCTCTCACCACGTTCAGTTCAACGAGAACATTTTCCCCTTTCAATCTCTACCTCAAACTTCCATTACGACCGAAACATCAACATCCAACCGGGATCTAATTATCGCTGCTAATCCCTGCAACATAACGCTACTCGTATCAAGCTTTTCTCTTGTGCCTACGACACCTACACCTTCTCCAACCCCGAATGAGGGAACTATTTCGCCGTCATTCAATTCGCTCGCGTCATTATCACAGACTCGAGCCTTTGATTCCTTCTCTCCTGCTCCACAACTCTCAGTCTCCATCTCCATCTTCACCAGCTTTTTCAACAAACTCATAGACTCATGTCGCAATAGATGAGACACAATTTGGTACAGACCCAAAAACCTCCTTCAAGTCCACATTCCCACTCAAATGAACTAAGCCCACTCTAATGGTCATACTCTAACCCAACGTCAGTCACATCTTCCTCTATCTCTTTGCCACACATACCACCATCGATAACATTACTGCTACTCATCATCCATCGACAAAAACCAACCCTCAGTCTTTACAACTCTCAATCTTTAAAAGTGTTAATCCTAATCACACACCCAATGGTAACTCGCGCTAAAACAGGAATATCAAAATCAAACAAAAAGATATGGCCTTACAACCTCTTCTAAACTGACTCCAACAATCACAAAATCGTGGCCTAATCCTTAGTCGATTCAAATTGGAGGAATGTTATATATGAAGAATATATGTCTATCATCTGCAATGGCACCTTCTCACTGGTACCAAGAGCTGCAAATCAGAACGTGGTCGACTTTCAATGGATCTTCACCCTGAAATACAACCCTGACGACTCCATTCGTCGCTACAAAGTCAGGCTCGTAGCAAAGGGATATATACATTAACATGGATTGACTACTTAGAGACCTTTATTCCAATCATCAAGTCCACTGCGATCCATACTGTACTTGATATCGCTCTGAGTTTCTCATGGTTGATAAAACAACTCAATGTTAGCAATGCTTTTCTACACGGTAAACTTACATTGGAGGTCTAACCACCAAGATTTGTTGATGCAAATAATTCACAACATGTGCATCGATTACATAAGGCGCTCTACGGTTTATAGCAAGTATCGTGCACGTGGTACCAAGAACTAAGTAACTTTCTTCATGCGTCAAGTTTTGTCAATTCTATTGTTGATACTTCACTCTCCATACTCAAACAAGGAAAGAAACTTGTGTACATGCTCATATATGTCGACGACATCCTCATCACTAGCCATAATTCCACTCTACTTCAAGAGACCTTGAAATCATTGGCCACACATTTTTCAATTTAAGATCCAGAGGATCTCAACTACTTTCTTGGGATTTAAGCTTACCACACAAAAAAGACCTTGATCTCACCCAAGGCGGTATATCCTCGTCTGACTAACAAGTTGTAGTGTGTATGGTGCCAAACATGTTAGTACTCCAATGGCTACTTCTACCAAACAGCCGCTATGGTTCGGTTCTCTTCTACCAGACCCCACTAAATATCATGCTACTGTTGGGAGCTTCCAATATATCTCGTTTATACGGCCAAAAATTAGCTACATCGTCTATCTCCTTTTTCAATTCAAGCATGATCCTAAGACATAACATTGACAAGCTACAAAACATATGTTACACTATTCGAAGGGAACACCTGATCATGGTCTATTCTACAACAGCTCCAACCGAGTACTCTTCATGCTTATAATGACGTTGTTTGGGCTGGTGATCTCGATGGTTTCTTCTCAACCAACGCGTACATTGTCTATCTCAGAAAAAAAATTCGATTTCATGGTCATCCAAAAAGCAAAAGGGAGCATCTCGCTCTTCGACAAAAGCTGAGTATCGGTCTGTAGTAAATATGTCGGCTGAGATGCGCTGGATATATTCCTTACTCTCAGAACTCGGAATCAACATCACGGCACCACCAACTATATATTATGATAATGTTGGTGCCACTTATCTATGTGTCATATCACCGTTCTCGATGCATTCATCCAAGATCAGATCCAGAGTTGTATAAGCACCTCCATCATGAGGAGCGCATTAAAGAAAAAGTATCACTCTTATTCTATCATATCAATTACGTTTACTTGCTTCAATATTAATTACAGTAAATATTGATTTTCATATTCTTATATGCTTCTTCTTCTATATATATATATATATATATATATATATATATATATATATATATATA
>OVAN01015001.1:0-11627 GCA_900406275.1 Anastatica hierochuntica
TCCTAGAAACCTAAAAGGTCTTAAAATCCTATCATCAAAAACGGGTTACTAAAAACCTAAAGGTCTTAGAATCCTATAAGTTTCTAGAAACCTAAAAGGTCTTAAAATGCAATCTTCAAAATAAAGTTCCTAGAAACCGAAAAGATCTTAAAATCCTATCATTAAAAATGGGTTACTAGAATTCTAAAGGTCTTAGAATCCTATTAAGTTTCTAGAAACCTAAAAGGTCTTAAAATCCTATCTTCAAAATCAGGTTCCTAAAAACCTGAAAGGTCTTAAAATCCTATCTTCGAAATCAGGTTCCTAGAAACCTGAAAGGTCTTAAAATCCTAACGTCAAGAAAGGTCCCAAGAAACCCGAGAAGCCTTGAACCTTATCAACAGAGGCCTCAACAGCTTAGCAAAAGCCCACATAAAGAGTTGGGCTCCCAGAAGTCTAACTCCAGGAAGATTTAGAACTTGCATGACAGTTCCAGAAACCTGAATTCTTCGGAGTTCAATGACAACCTTGACATTGAGTAAGTCAGAGCCACCTCAGGCGCCTAACGACTTTTGGAACTTCAAACAGTCGACATTATTAGACCCTATACCGATTTAGGCTTAAGGGCCCATGTTTGAGATATCTGAAGGCTTACAATGAGGCCCAACTATAAGCCTCGATTATTGAAAATGGCCAAATTAACAAAGACTTATAATCCGAAAGTACTTAACGTTAAAATAGGCATCTAAATGTCCCAAAAGAAACAGGTTTAAAGGCCTCCTCAGGCTTCCTATTCTAAATAAGTTCAAAAGAGTTTAAAGGCCTCTCTAGGCAACGAGTACCAAAAGCAAACAAGGGTTTAAAATCCGCCCCAGACTCTAAGTTTCGAAAGAAAAATAAAGAAAAGTTTTCAGAAGGGAGTCAGGGTGAGATAGTCAGGCTTCGTCCATTTTGTCATCTCCTTCCTTGGATACCTGGTCACGAGCTTCACTTGCATCAATGAGACTTATGTTGGAGCCATGCTCACTGGATCACGATTGGCCAACAGCCATCACGGTGGGAGTTACATCGACATCCGAGGTCTCAGACATTTGAGGAAGAGGAAGTTTGCTGACTGTGAAATCCGAGACCTGAGCTTTTTCATACTTTTCCTTGGCTTTTGGAAAGAGAGCAGCTAGCTTGTCATGCTCCTCTTGAGCATTTGTAATTTCTTGAGAAATCAGGTCTTCCAAAAGCTCCATGTTGGCCTGAATCTCTTGAACATGGATCTAAAGAGAGTTTTCTTCTTTCTTCTTTTCAAACTTTTCTTTCACCATAACCAGAACCTTCTCATAAGCTCCCATGATCTTCTTCTTTCCTCGACGAACTGCCAGACGAACCTCAGCAGCCTTGTTCTTGGCCATTTCACTGTTGACAGATAGCAAATCCTCCACCTGAGCCTCCATAGTCTTCTTGGAGCTCTCCAGGAAAATTACCCTCTTCCCCTTAACCTCAACATCCATCTTCAAGTCATCAACCTTCCCACGAGAAACCTGCAATTCGGACCTTAGCTCTTCCACCTGAGCATCGAGCTTTTGAGATAGCAGTCTTGAATGGTCCAGTTGGTCTTTGGCCTCCTGAAAGGCCTCCTTAACATCCTGTAGCTCTCTAGCATCGGGAAAACCTTTTATCTGGTTCTCATAGCCCAAGAACGCTTTATTCAAGGCATTGGCTAGATGCATAAAGATACAAAATAAGGAACTAAGATGGTAATGACGATGAAAGAAAGTCATAACCATAAACCGTACCTGGCCCAAATGGTATGCAACATCCAGGTACCCATCAGAATTCGACAGCTGGGAAACAACGGGGAAAGCACATCCAATCTATTTGAGGTGACGCATCAGCGTTGCTAGCTCCCAAGCATTATCCAAAACTGATTTGGGTCCAGAATGGGCAAAGTTCCACGAACCCTGACTGCTCCTAGATGAGCCAGGTCTAGAGTTCCTCTCATTGGACTCAGTGCAGGCTCTCTTTGGGGAATGCTCAGGTACCTGACCATCCTTCGACTCCACAGGGCTTGGGGCACGTCTCTTAGGAGCCTCACCAGTAGCCACGATCACTTTGTTACCTCTTTTTTCGAAACTTGCAGCCTCAGACTCTTCCCTGGACTTCTCTGTAGCCCTAGGAGCCTCTTTCACCGATGAAAGAGGAATAACAGCTAGGGGGAGTCTGGAGGAGCCATCATCAAGGACTTCCTTGATTAACTGCCTAAAAGACCCCGCTGAGACCTTATCACTGGCGCTGCCATGGGTCTTTGAACTACCAGTGGTAACATTTTTCTTAGATTTATTACGGAATGATTTCTGGAATGGCATTTTGGGAACGGTTTTAGATGTACTAGCGTAGTGGATACGTCGATAGGATCCTTCTCGTCCAATTCTGAGAAGAACATAAGAAAACCGAAAACATCAAAAGTCATACGCCAAGGTCTTCGAAATCATGGTCAAGCTATGAGTCATTTAAGAGGTATGCAGACCATACCTTCTAGATAGCTGACTAAAATAGGAGTAGGAAACGAATCCTGGTATTGATCTGGAAATCTAGCTCTGTTGATCCGACTAGCTGGGAAGTGAGACCACTTGGCAGATGTCTCTTTAAACTCCCTAACCAGGGATCTAGCTACTGATGGGTCAAGCTGGGAGAAACCAGAGGGACCTGCAGACATATAAAAAACGTCAGTTATTTAAAGTAAATGCGTGAATCAAAGAGCAGGAACGTGGATTTCGATCCTCTGACCATTCATCTGGCCCCATGAGGTGCGTAGGACATGATTTCCGGGAACGATAGAAGGATCAATTTTCACAAAGAAAAATTTCCTCCTCCAATTCTCATCGTTGACAGAAAAATTAAAAACTGTCCGGCCAGGTCTGGCCGACATATAGTAGGTCCCTCCAGTCCTCTTGGTCGGAGGACTCTCCTTCATCATGAAGAGCGACAACAGCTCTCTGATCCCGAAAATAAAAGTTTTCTCTCTAGCTCTAACTATCGACCCTAAGATAACCCTAATAACAGAAGGGCAGAGTTAAGGAAGGGATAATTGAAAGTGATCTAACAGATCCAAAAGCAACTCAGGAAGAGGAAATCGCAAGTGACATTTCGAGATGTAATGCTCGTGCATGCAGAACCACCCTTCGGGGGCATCTTCAGTGGTTCTCATCGGTTGAACAAGTTCTAGCTAACTCTTTACAAGCCTGAGCTTGGACCGTTAGATTCACCACGTCTTGGGCAGACAAAGAGGAGGCCTGATGAGGACCAAAATAGGGGCCTCCGGCCTCTGAGATCAAAGATTGAGCTATCATTTCTGTCTTCACGCCGACAGCGGCAGCCTTGTCGATCATCCCCTGCCGTTGTCGTTTAGACTTCCCGTCCTTTTGGGGTTTCTTAGCACCGTCGATGCTATCGTGACCCATTGGAACCAAAACAGGAGAGAAATTTGGCAAAGGATTGGAATAGAAATAAGGGGAACCTAATCGCTAAGGAGAGAAAAAGAGGAACTTTCACTGTGTAGATGTGAGAAGAAAGTAAATAATAAAGAGGGAAAGAGGAATCAATTACCTTGAAGATCGTGGACTGGAGACGTGAGATAATGGGGGTAGATAGGTTAATTGGCCGCCTTTATATCACGTCATCAAAAGCAAGTCCCAAGGAAGGTCTCCTCAACTTCTTTTGAATCGCAACCATCGAATCGCGACTGACAGATCCCGACCCTTGATTTCAAATTAAGTTAGGATTTGCATAAAGATTCGTGGTTATCAAAATTAAACGAAGGCGGAATCGAAAATGTTAGTCTCCACTTCTTGGGCCTCGAAATCCTGGTCCAGAAGCTTGGGGGCAATTGTTGGTACCAGATCCCGCCATCAGGCAGCGAGGCTTTTTGGGCCTAGATGAGTAAAGGAATAGTAAATCTACACAAAGGAGGCTGGATGACTGACGAAGGTTTCACGGAAAAGTAGCCTTCGACACACACAGGCGACCAACTTTTGGCATGACCATTAAATTGTACATAGGATCCAAGCCTTCAACTAAAGGATCGAAGCCCATTAAGAGAGGAGTCCTAGGCCCATACGAACACCCAAGAAAGATCACGGCGAGACCTAGAGCTAGATCAAGATCGTTAGCAAATTAAAGAGAAAGCCGAAAACTGTTCAAGTCAAGAGCCCTAAAAATCCGACGAAGATCTCGGAAGGTAGGAAGTTGGTGAAGGTTGGGATCGTATAAAAAGAGAGTCAAAAGTAAGGAGAAAGGCTCTCTCGACTCCTGATAGACAGAATCACTTATACAATCTACATTTTCAACAATTCATTCTTTGTAATGATCATCTTCCTTGTCATTCTATTGTTGTTATCAAATCATTTGTAAAGCCTTCTAAAGAATCAATACAGAAACCTCATTGTTCGTCTCTCGATCCTAACCGGATTCCTCCCATAGAGCCTTCGTCATTCACAAACTCAAACAAATTCTAAGTGTCGGATTTGGTATCCACAAGAACCATGAAAGGAAAGTTTACAAACTAAATAAGTCCTTATATGGATTGCATCAAGCACCGAGGGCTTGGAATGATAAGCTAAAGGAGATACTCAGGGAGCTAAAATTCGTAAAATACCTCAAGGAACCATCGGTCTTTACGAAGGAAGTAAAGGGATGTCTTCTTCTAGTTGCAGTTTATGTAGATGATCTATTTGTTACAGGAACAAACTTGGGAATCATTTATGAGTTTAAGAAAGAGATGTCAGCGAAGTTCAAAATGAGTGACTTAGGAGAATTGACGTACTATCTTGGCATTGAAGTCAAGCAAGCTAATGGCGGTGTTACTCTTTGCCAAAACCGTTATGCATCACAAATACTCGAGGAGGCCGGTATGAGTTCGTGCAATCCCACTAAAACACCCATGGAATCAGGTATCAAGTTATCCAAAGCATTAGACGAAGGCGATATCGATGCGACAACTTATAGGAAGATCATAGGTTACTTGAGGTACCTGGTACACACGAGACCGAATCTATCTTTCTGTGTGGGAGTATTGAGCAGATATATACAAAAGCCCAAGGAATATCATGGAGCAGCTTTAAAATAGTGCTTGAGGTATTTGCAGGGAACATTGTCTTTCGGATTGGTTATCAAGAAATCGTGTATGGAGGCACCTGCGAGACCAAGGCTTGTTGGTTACAGCGATAGTAGCCATAATGTTGATACAGATGATGGAAGGAGTACTACTGGACATGTCTTTTACATTGGTGAAAGTCCAATTACTTAGTGTTCCCATAAGCAGGAGATTGTTGCATTGTCTTCTTGTGAAGCAGAGTTCATGGCTGGGACAGAGGCTACAAGACAGGCGATTTGGTTACAAGATTTGCTTGCCGAAATCATGGGCACTACGTGTGAAAGAGCTTTGATAAGGATAGATAATAAATCAGCCATTGCTCTCACAAAGAATCCAGTGTTTCATGGTAGGAGTAAGCATATACATACTCGTTTGCATTTCATCAGAGAGTGTGTTGAGAAAGGATTACTGGAAGTTGAACATATTCCGGGAGATGAACAGAGAGCTGATATATTGACAAAGTCACTTGGAAGGATGAAGTATAAAGAGATGATAGATCTACTTGGAGTAAAAGACTTGAGAGAAGTCGAGTTCAAGTTTAAGGGAGAGATTGTTGGGCTAAACTTGAATCGAACCAAAGTGAGCCGAGATTGACTTGGAGAACAAGTCACTTAAACCTAAACCGATATATGGTTTCCTAGTGATAATAGGATTAGGATTGTTGTTAGTAGTTAATAGGTTTAGGAAATATAAGTGTTTGTATATATACTTTGTTATCGAGATATGTTAACGAGTGAGAGAGATTAGAGAGCTTTGTGAGTTTGAGTTTTTGAGTTAAGTTTTCTCAATAAATAAGATAGTCATTCTTATTATACAAAGTTGTTTCTTGTTACTTGAATTCTACAATATTCACTTAAAAGTATAACTATAAACTATAATGCAGTATAAATATATTGAGTGAGTTCTTAAATTGTTGGAAACGGTGCCGTTTTTGGCGATTTTTTTGGCGATCTTCATTTCTTCTTTTTCCTTTCCCTTTCCTCTGGCTGAGCCTCGCCGCCGGCGAAGGTTGAGCGGTGTTATCCTAATCGTGGTTGAGTGTTTTTCGCTTTCTGTTGCACGATTGCAGATCTTGCCCACGATGTCCTTCTCTGTGACTCGTGAAGAAGTGGGGCAGTCTCCTTGCTCCTCTTTTAACCCTCTAAATCGACAATCACCCTACACTCTCTTACGCAAAATCCACTCTAGTCTCTCGCTGTCATCCTACCTTCTTCTCTCGACCACCATGGCTAACGATTACCGGCGACAAATTGAAGAGTTGGAGTTGGGCATCGACGATGAACCCGTCGTTTTACCACCGGAAGCGGTTATGCAAGAAGCGGGAGAAAATCGGTTTGTGGTGATAGGCCGGCCGCTGATGCCGCGCCGACAGAATATTCGTACCATCATTGCTCATCTTCCGCGGCTGTGGGGTCTCACCAGCATAGTTTATGGCCAGATTTTGGACGGGCGCCGCTTCCAGTTTATCTTCCCGTTTGAAGAATCGATGAACGCAGTTCTCCGGCGCGGACCCTGGTCATTTGCAGATCGTATGCTTATCATGGAAAGGTGGTACCCCCTGTTGAATCCTTTCGAGTTGAACTTCATTCCTTTCTGGGTTCAAATTCGAGGGATTCCTTTGCAGTTTCTAAACAGAGAAGTGATTTCTCTTATTGGTCGAGCCATCGGTCAAATGCTCCAGATTGATTATGACCCCATTGTCGCGGTTTGTGTTGAGTTCGTGAGGGTGTTGATTGACTGGGATGGCGCCAACCTCTCCGATTTCGGCGTTATTTCCAATTCCTACCTGGTGTGAACACTCTGTTGCATCTCACCTATGAGCGGCTCCGCGGCGTGTGTGTGACCTGTGGCATGCTCACGCATGATTCAGGAGCCTGTCTGCTTCCTAACAGTCCTCCACCGGCTGATGACGAAGATGATGATGATGCTGACCAACACAATCCGAACGGCTTTGGCGGAGCTCACCTTCTCCGTGGTAATGCACCAGTACTGATGATGCCAAGGGTTAACCTCCCCCTGCAAAACGGTTTCCTTTATGTGAGGCCTCAGGTCATTGCTCCTCCTCTTGATGCTCTGCCGTTAGCTATTATGTCCCCTCCTCAGCCACAAGTGGATCTCCCGATGGTGGTCCTAACACAGCCGAATAGCCCAAGGGATTCTGCTCATATTTCCAGTAATGATATGGATATGGAGGAGGCTGTGGACAACCGGAAACGTAAACTAGAAGAGGGCGAGTCTTCGTTGGGCCAGCGGAAGAAAAAAGTGTTTGATGTGGGTGAGAGTAGTGGCACTGCCTGTGATGACGAAGGTGACAAAGGTATGGTGGAGCCGAATCCACCCAAGGAACCATGAGTACGGCCCTTTGGAACTGTCAAGGTCTAGGCGTAGACTTGACGGTTCGACGCCTTAAGGAGATTGTTCGTGTCAATCTCCCGGACATTCTATGCCTCTTCGAAACGAAGCAAGATGATGATTGTATACGAGATCTCGCGAGTGAACTAGGCTATGATCGTTATTTCACCGTTCCACCCCGTGGACTTAGCGGTGGAATTGCTTTGTTTTGGAGTTTATCTACTTGTATTTCTGTTGTTTTTTCTTCACCAAATTTACTCCATTGTACCGTTGAATTAAATGCAAACACCTTTGCCTACTCTTTTGTTTATGGCTACCCGGAATCAAGCATGAGACATCATTTATGGGAGCATTTACAACGTATCTCAACACAACAATCGGGGCCGTGGTTGCTTGTCGGAGATTTTAATGAAATTATGAGTAACGCGGAGAAGCAAGGAGGTCCTGCTCGCCCGGAATGTAGTTTCATTGATTTCCGACCTATGGTTTCGATTTGTGACCTACATTACTTGCGTAGCGTGGGCGACCGGTTCACTTAGACGGGGAAGCGCCATTCCCATGATGTACGATGTTGCCTTGATAAAGCTTTTGCCAACACGGAATGGCTGCAGCTCTTTCCCGAAGCATTACTAGAATACTTACCTTTTGAAGGTTCCGACCACCGCCCTCTGCTCATCAATATGGCTTTTACTCCATTAAATCACAAGGGCCAGTTTCGTTACGACGATAAGTTTGTGACCCTTGACTCTTTTAAAGCTACGGTGGTCCAAGAGTGGTCTCATGGACAGAACAATGGCCGCACGTTTGAGTCCAAACTCGCTCGAACACGTCGTGCTATCTCCAATTTTAAAAAGAAGCATAAACCAAATGCAGCTAATCGGATTACATATCTCAAAGGGAAGCTTGATCGGGCTTATTTAAGTAGTCGAACATCCACCTCTGAGAGGCGTCGCATACAAAAACTCTTATGTCAAGCGTACAGGGATGAAGAGCACTACTGGAAGCTAAAAAGCCGAAACCAATGGCTAAATCTTGGTGATCGTAATACCAAATATTTTTATCTTCGGACAAAAGGAAGACGGTCTAAAAATCGGATATTAGCTACCGAAGGTGACGATGGACGCATTTCTAGAGGGGATGATGAAATTGGCCAGGTAGCGACCTCTTATTTCTCAAAGTTGTTCACCCAAGGCTCGATCTCTCCTGACGCGATATCCCAAGTTTTTTCTGGCTTTACGAACCACGTTACTGCAGACATGAACATTAGGCTTACAGCTCCTGTATCCGAACAAGAGATTCACGACGCTGTTTTTAGTATTGGGTCGACAAAGGCTCCAGGACCGGATGGCTTCTCGGCAGCCTTTTATCAACAATTTTGGGCTGACTTAAAGGTCGACATTATATATGAGGTACATGAATTTTTCAGGACAAATATGATGCCAAGTCAACGCAACCATACAAATATCTGTTTAATTCCTAAGAAGGATATTCCTTTGAAGATATCTGATTTTCGGCCCATAGCACTCTGCAACGTGAGCTACAAGATAGCGTCTAAGATCCTAGTCAACCGCCTCAAGTCACATCTCAGTTCCTTAATATCAGATAACCAGGCGGCTTTCATTCAGGACCGGAACATTATGGACAATGTGATTATTGCTCATGAGGTTCTCCACTCTTTGAAATCTCGAAAACGCTGGGCGAAATCATATATGGCTATTAAAACCAATATTACTAAGGCGTACGACAGATTAGAGTGGCCTTTCCTATGCCGTACCCTGGAGGCAATGGGTTTCTCACTTCAATGGATCCAATGGGTTATGGCCTGTGTAGAGTCAGCTTCCTTCTCTGTGCTTATAAACGGATCGCCGCATGGACATATCATTCCCCAGCGCGGTATCCGACAAGGGGATCCTTTGTCTCCCTACTTGTTCATCTTTTGCGCTGAAGTCCTTACCCACATGCTTTCCCTGAATGCAAATCGGAATAAACTCAAAGGCATTAAATTGTCCACGACTGGCCCTACGATCCATAACCTCATGTTTGCAGACGACGTTTTATTCTTTTGTCATGCACATCCAAGATCCTGCAAAACCATTATGGATACACTGCGTCTCTATGAGCGAGTATCTGGGCAAGCAGTCAACTTCAATAAGTCTGCCATCACTTTTGGCTCCAAAGTT
Organism: Anastatica hierochuntica; assembly: GCA_900406275.1. Lineage (NCBI taxonomy): Eukaryota > Viridiplantae > Streptophyta > Magnoliopsida > Brassicales > Brassicaceae > Anastatica > Anastatica hierochuntica. The sequence continues at coordinate 9,655 of OVAN01015001.1, forward strand.
TCAGCGCGTACCAAAACAAAGCTCCGACATGTTCTCGGCATTCACAATGATGGGGGTAACGGGAAATACTTGGTCTTCCATAGCAGGTGGGACGCAAGAAAAAGGATATTTTCAAATATATCGTTGAAAAGGTTCAACAACGGACAAGCAAATGGACGTCGAAATTCCTATCAGACGCGGGGAAGGAGGTTTTAGTTAAAACAGTAGCGCTGGCTATGCCTGTCTACACGATGAACTGCTTTAAGTTACCTAAAGGGATCTGTGACGAAATCGAAACCACCTTAGCTAATTTTTGGTGGAGCAAAGGCCTAGATAATAAATGTATGCATTGGTTTACATGGGAACGACTAGGTCTACCTAAATCCGAGGGAGGTCTAGGGTTTCGCGATCTGGAAAAATTCAATTTGGCTATGCTTGGTAAACAAGTTTGGAGAATCTTACACCAACCTCGCAGCTTGGTTGCGCGGGTTTTAAGGGCAAGATATCATCCTGATACCTCAATCATGAAGGCGCCTCGTGGTTCCAAACCGTCCTTTGTATGGAGATCACTTCTGGAAGGGCGTGACTTGGTGAAGCAAGGGATGAGGGTATTAATTGGTAATGGTGAAAACACCTCAATTTGGGAGGATAACTGGCTGCCCGGACTACCTCCACGACCGGGTCAATGACGATTTGGAAGCGAGGGAATGGTCACACGTGTCTCGGAATTGTTCGTACCTGGCCAACAACGATGGGATACCGACAAGATAAATGCCCTGATTGATCCGGGTGATGTCGATGCAGTTACCTCCATCCGGCTGAGCTCTAGGCCGGGTGCTGATATCGCGGGATGGTCTTATACTGATAATGGTATCTATAACGTTCGTTCTGCGTATAAGATGGCCACCCAACTTCAAGTAGCTCACGTCTCGCCTATTCCAGGTAATTCTAAAGTGAAAAGGAAAATATGGGCAACCACAATCTCTCCAAAACTCAAACACTTCCTATGGCGTATGCTCTCTGGTTCACTTTTGGTGGGTTCAACTTTAAGATATCGCCATATATCCCGGGATACGGCTTGTAAGAGATGCTGGCAGTATGAGGAATCCTATAATCACCTATTCTTCACATGTGAGCATGCGTACGCCTTTTGGCGTGGGTTTGAGGTGCTCAATTCGATGGTGCTCAATACATCCATTACTTTCGAAACTAAAATTGGTGCAATCCTAAGCGACTTACACAATGGGTTAATTCCTATATTTGCACGGCATCTACCTATTTGGGGCCTCTGGCGGCTTTGGAAAAGTAGAAACCTCTTGGTTTATCAACAGAAAGCGAGTACTTGGGAAGTAGACTTACGGCTAGCCACTCAGGATACCGTCGAGGTCCTAATTAACTCTGAGCACAGGGTACATGTATCCACAACAAATCGTCGTAAAAGCCACTGGAAAGTACCGGCACATGGCTTCGTCAAATGTAATTTTGATGCCAGCCAGTCCACTCCTCAAGCAGGAATGGCAGGGTGGATAGTGCGAGACCCCGAAGGGAACTATTTGACTTCAGGACATGCTCAAGGATTCTCCTGTGCTAATTCTCTTGAAGCGGAACTCCAGGCCCTGCTTATCACTCTCCAGCAGTTATGGTGTAGAGGTTTTCAACGTGTTATTCTTGAGGGAGACAACTTGCAGGCAATTCAGATACTGCTTGGCAAACAGCAGTGCTTCCAACACCATAATCTCCTTCGAGATATTGAGATGTGGAAATCAAACTTTGAAGTCATTACCTTTCTATGGGTCAACAGAGAGGCAAACCGTGCTGCAGACTGTCTTGCTAAACTACCTTTTCCTGCTTTTACTTCCTTTGAATCTTTTTCACTACCTCCGAAATGTATAACTCATATTCTTGTTGACGATTTAGTTTAATAAAATCGCGATATTGCCGACAAAAAAAAATATATATATATATATATATATATATATATATATATATATATA
>OVAN01015002.1:0-11626 GCA_900406275.1 Anastatica hierochuntica
CTTGTATTCGATTTGATCTCAATATATGATTTTGACGTTAAAAAAAAAAAAAAATTGCGTGACATGTTTAAAGAAGAAATCCCAAAAATGGATAATTGTTTTTGTGTCTTCTGCTTCATCTCTCTTTTGTAGCTTTGCTCTATCTTTCCACTCTTGCGGTTGTATAACCTGTACAACGTACATAAAGTAAAGAAGTTCAATAGTTTTAATTCTTGTTTGTCATTTGAGGTTTTTTCGTTAACATATGATGACACATTGGTTTATATTACCTGGTGCTCTCTTCTATTTGATCTCCTCGCAGACAGCCGTCCTGCAATTTGTAAGTCTCTTTTATTGTGCTTAATTTGAAGGTGATTAATTTTTATGTGGTTGTTTACCTGTTTTTTAGGGGGAGACCATTATAGATCTCTCTGTAGATTATATTTTTCGCCTTGTCTTTTAGTTCTTCTTCTCCTTATAAGATATGTAGACCTCGAGGTGTTGTAACTCTTGACAGAGCAACATTTAATTGTCTGTGGCTGAATACTGGGCGAGGAAGGTATATGAGCACTTGTTTCAAACTTTGTCCTTGGCTTTTGTTTATAGTCATTGCATAGCAAACTCTGATTGGGAATTGTCGCCAGCGTAGTGTAAATGGGTGGTTTGTTTTCACATGATTGAGAATTATCCTTGGAATAAGAACCTTCTCGCCGATGTGTGTACCCGTTAGGACTTGTGCCTCTAGCACCCTCTCCCCTAGTTGAGTTATGGTTAGTCTTGTTCCGTTACATAAACCTGCTCTTTGGTTTATGTTTCGTAACAGCATAATAGGGACGCCTATCTTAAGCCCAAGCATGTGTTTTGGTAGGCCCGGGTACTCAAGCGAGTTTAAGTACTCTGGAGGATACAGTGTCTCAAAATCCTCGTCGGCTGTTTCCGCTTTTTCGTAACTTTCTGCGCTTGGATATTATTTAAGATCACCTGGGACTTGAGCAAGTATGTATTCGTTTATTTCGTTAACTGTTTCGTTCCTTGGAGTTAGAATAGCTTGGTCGGTGAAGTTATGGTTGTTGTGCTCACAAGATTGTCTCATTGATAGTGCAGCTTCTGCTATTGTTTGTAACGGGTTCCCACTGTTGTTCAATAAGAATGATTTGTCAATAGATATCATTTCTCCATCTCTGCTGCTCTCTTCATTTGTTGTTTTGGTTGCTGGTATCATACCGTCTCCAACACTTAATAGCCACGAAGCGAATTATGTTTCTGTCCTTTCCAGCCTCATGTTTTTTTCTAAGAGTAACACTTCACAGGTTTCCCAGATGTATGATTGGCTTATCGATGCAAGGACTGTGTCGGCCCTGGTTCCTTGTGTGATTACCGGTAGAATTTTTCTGAAGTCACCTCCTAGTAGGACTGTTCCCCCCCCCCCCCNTCTTTACTACTCTGTGTTATTAGTCATCGTTATAGCTCTCGTATCATGTACAAACACTAAGAGAATAGAGTGACCAAAGAAGATTTCATATGTTGGATGATAATATAATCAGCACTATCGCTCTCATATCATTTAACAGGTTTTAAGTTTAGTCAACAGTCATTATTACTTAAGCTCTTGATCTATCTTAAACGTATCCAACACCCATAACCACTTAAAACCATGAGATTGACCATAAACAATAATCATATAGACCATTACTAAATCATCGTGTAAATGTGTTAGACATCACTGGGAGAACTTAAAATCAGGTTCATAGAAGAAGGAAAAAAAACTAAAAATCAGGTTCAAAGTTTAAAGGGGAATATACCATTGGATCGACCGTCTGGAGGAATTGGTGAAGCTCGTCTATCGTGGCTGTCTCCACCTTTGTCACAATAGAGGAGGAGGCTGTGATTGTTGGCATCCCTGGGACGCCTTTAGATAGCCTGCAAATCAAACCAAAGGTGTCACAAAGTAAGAAGTTATTTCCGTGGCAAAATTTTCTATTTGTTTGCCAGACCACGCCATGAACTCCCTTGTCTCATCAATGTCAATGTCGAAGAAGGCCCGACTAGCTAATGTAGTTTTAAGGGTGACAGCACCTGTCATAGTTGGGAGATGGTGTTTTAGTTCCCTTGCCACATAGGCTGTTTTAGCTAAAACACAAACTGTTTTTTTTCGTTACCTCCTAGTGTCCTGCAATTCATTGTGGTAAGCAAGAGAACCGATGGCCGCCTCTCACTTGTCTCCCACCATTGCCGAACCGCTTCTGCGACACTAGACCATGGGTATATGCGCATTGTCTCCTCTACTGAAATTATACAACAGAAAGAGATTGTTATCTTTCAGATTATTTATCTGATTAGTAGGCCTTTAAAACTATTTTATTTTCTGTTTGAGCGACTCACATAATAGAGATATCGTTATACTATTCTAAATTTTAAATAACATAAGCTTTGGATGTCGTAGACAATTGGACACCACATAATACATACATAAACTCATTTTAGTTTTCTAAGGTTTCAAAGACGCAAAACTAAACTAAAGTAATATATGTGCAATGGTGCTAACAAATTATAAAACATAGAGATCTTGTTATTTTCCAGATTATACATCAGATATGAGGAGTCTCTAACTATTTTCGTAGATGTGGGTTGTGCTTTTCTTATCAGATTGACCAGCTTATGTAATGGAGATGTCATTATACTCATCTAAGTAAAACCAAACATAACTATCGAAATGGAAGCCACGCAGATAGTAGTGGTTGAAACTATTTAGTTCTGTTGTAATATGTTTAGATTTACTATTCAAGGCAGAAACGCTTACTCTTTGAGCCGAAGGTGCAATGATACGCCGTCTTTTGTGCTTCATCCTCTTGTTCCCTTGGCGAGACCGGTGATTTGAGTGACGTTGCCAATGACATCTACAGCCGGGAAGTGTTTGATTGAGTCAGTTAGAGCCAAGTTTGAACCAGTACATAGGTGTGAAGATAGCTACTTACCAAAGAGGTCTACGTCGGTGTTGGCTATTGTGGAAAACTCTTCGAAGACACGAAGCCTGAACCGCTGCTCCGGGATACCACTTCCGCCGTCTGGAGCTTCGGCAACAACTGTTTGGTCCGTGAAGACTATAGTGTTCCTATGATCGGCCACCCTGAAACTGACCTTTGCCGGTCTTAGCATAAACCTCTGTACCGGGTAAAGTTTTCCCACATGGGTTAGGTGGTTGAACTGTGTGGCCAGCCTAGCAGGAATAAATGCTTGAATGGCGGTTTCCGGTAATGCATTAAAATAGCTTCATAAACGCTGGTATAAAATTTGTCTTCATGTAGAGAATAAGCACAGAGACATCTCCTATTACTATTAATTATCAGAACATGATGGTGAAAGGTGAAGTATGATAAAAGGAAGGCCGAGCAAGTTAATTAAAGGAAAAACACGAAGTTGTACCAATAACTCAGGTGTTAATACATTATAGACACTAAGGCCGACAAATAACAGTTAGAAAAATATTGGATGAAAAAAGAAATCACTTGTAAACCATCACCAAGAGAACAACTTGAGCAGAGAAGAATTCATATGTTGGATGATACTATAATCATCACTATAGGTCTCCTATCATGGTTGTAGCTTACACCATCAACCTAAATAACCTGAAACAGAATTTTGGGTTTTTAAACTCTCTTTAATAGTAAAGTTTTCATTAATTTTACTTTGGCCTTTCTTAATCACTAAATGGGTTGTCTCAAAAATAGAATTTAAAAACTCCATAAGCTATACATGACCTGCTGATAAAGATTTCAAGTAAGGCACACAGACACGTATATATATTTTAACTGCTTTAGCTTTTTCTGTTGAGAAACAAAAGTGAATACGTACAAAATGACAAATCATAAAAGCTATACATGACCAGCTGTAAAGCAAGATTTAATTACACTAAAGATTAAGGAAAATAGAAAAAGATAGAAGATAAGAACACATTATACCGAACCCAGAAACCTCAGTTCGAGATTCGAGAAACCCAATGGTTGAAAAACAAAACATTTTTGGATTTATACAGAGACGGAGACCGAGTTCGAGAAACACATAATTTTCAACTTGAAATTTGAGTAACCTAATTTGGGGGGGGGGAACTTTTTTGGGATTATACATAGAGGAAAAGCAAATTCAAGCTACTTGAAGCTACTTTAGAAACACTTTCATCGACCAACTGTTCGAACCGACGAAAAATTAAGCTACATTCAATTACAATAAAGAATCGTAATACACAAGGAGTGGTGTCTTATCTCACAGTCAAGAACGAGAAGCTCGTGTCCCATCAACGTCATTCCCTTCTTGAAGTTCCGTGACTCCCACTTGTACACAATTCTGACGGTGACGTTCTCGTTCCAGAAGGTGGTGTCGGTTCGTTCGAGGAGGCCGAGAGTGGCGGTGGCCGCGGCGTGCTCCATCGTGGCTGCTTGTGTCGTTGTTGGAATGTGTGTCTTCTGCAGTGGAGTGTTTTTGGCGTTGTGGAGAGAAGCTGAGGTGTGGCCATTATAAATGGCGATGGATGAGCGGTTATGTTAGAGGAGACGGAAAGGTGAGGGAGTGAATGCGCCAATAATCGGCTATGTTAATGAGGCTCGCCGAGGGGGAATTAAAGGCTATGTAACAGCAGAAGGTGGTGGAAGAGAGTGGTTGTAGACGATGAAACATGGGGAGAAGCTGTGTTAAGGTTAGATGAAGAAGGCGAATAATTTGAGGAGGATCAATCTCTTTCGCGTAAGGGAGAGAGGAGGACATGGCTTAGTGTTTTTTTTTTTGGTTTGGGCTTATCCAGGCCCGTAAGAGAAGCATTTCCCTAAAGAATGTCAATTGTGTAGCGACATGTGTGTCGCGTTATAACTATCGAGAGTGAGGTTTATGGTGGGACCCCTAAGAGATAAGGTGGCAAGAGGGGGGGGGCTTTCTCTAGAAGCTTATGTGGCGGAACCTGTGCTCAAAGATAAGTACTTTTAATTAGTAGTATAATAATTTTTTCATTGGTTAATATAATTCTTGTTATAAATACTTTTTATGTAAAAAAATATTCATAATAAATCAATGTTTTTCTTAACAACTGTAGATAACTTTAAACATCATTTAAATTAAAACGGAGTGCTAAAAAAAAAAACTAGTCTCAGCCATTCTGAACACAAATATATTTACATTGTTGTAAAAGTGTATCAATCAACACATGGATTATTGTTTTGAATCATATGGAATTATTTTATTTTCAAGGTTTAAGCTTGAAAAACATTATCAACAATAAAAATCACTTCACTATTTCATAAAGTATCTTTTCTTACTGCATTTTCTCCTCCTTCGGAATTTCATATCTTACCATTTGTCTCTTCCGGCTATTTCGGCTTATTGACAAAGAGATGAATCTGAATGGATACTAAAATCGAAAAAATTCAACAAACGGAAACATATTACTCAAATGTTTGTCTATTTTTAGCATTAAACTGTTTATTAGTTTGATCCTAAAGCATCATTATTCCTAAGAAACCCACATGGTTTTTTAGGATATATAAATAATAGTATTATAATTGGAAGGGGAAAAAAAGACAGAAAGCAAGAGGAGTATCACTAAGAGCCGATTCTTAATTTGATGCTTTTAGATACAATTTCTTCTTTTCTATCACTTTGTTTCATTATTTTAACTATTTTTTTTGCTAAGAAACTTGGTTAAGAAACCTAGACAATGATATTTTTTGTTGGACCTCAAGAATCTTTAAATACATTTTAAAAACTTTCAAACTTTCATTTGCAAAATGCAAGAATGGAAAATATTCCATCCACCATTATCATCGTTAGAAGCAAAGAAACTACAAGTGATCTTGACTTAATTGTCACCCCTAATGGTCAGCACCGTCATTCACAAGAGATTGCACATGAGACTCCTTGGACCTTTTGAGCATGATCTTGGATTGGGTGATGGAAGTGAGATTACTTTCAAATTGTTAAAAGACAGAATTGAAAAATGATTAAACCCTCTCAAAAAACTCAAAATATGGAGTGAATAACGTTAGGAGAAAGAGGAAAACACGGATTTCGTGGTAGAGGGAATCATCATCCTTGTTAACTTTGCTTTTCATATTACGAAGTGCAAACTCAATTTCATTAATTTTCTCTAGTACTTCAAGTAATTCTTAGGCTTCGGTAAGTAGTTTTTCAAACTTTTCCAAACTCTATATATGGTGTTCAACCATATTTGAATTTCCTTTATGCATTTTAAGTAGAATTTTTTTCACCAAAAAACTGTAACAACCCTATCTCAGGAGACGGGAGTTAACTAACTAGTTCAGCCAAATCCAGTTTGAAATTCACCAACTTGTCCGATAACCGTCACTTTTACCCCGCTAACTTGCACCAAACCAGAATAGATAAAAAAGAAAAGGGAGATGGATGAATGAGTTTTCAAACAAGCCACCCAGTGAGGACGAACGCGACTCCGCCTCACTCGATTCCATGTCGGATACTAGGTATGACTCGCCAGCCGCACCGGTCTTCCACGACCAAAGGCACAAGGTTTACTTTGATTCTTTTGCCCTTCCGTCATGACACTTTGGACAAATGACTCAACCAATATGGGCACCTTCCCTCTCCTACCTCTTCCGCCTGGCCGGGCGCGAAGGTCCTACTCCTCCCAATTCACTCAAATTTCCCCAGGGTCCTTGGCCCCATATCAGGGTTCATCAAACCTCTAAATTGGATATGTGACTATCCACCAGGGAACCACATCACTAAATTAACCTACAACTAAGTTTCATTCTTGTGTAATTCTCAATCAATGTCGATTTTGACCTAGTCTTTTCGTTTAACAACCTAGGTTCTCAAGTTCAGGTACTAACTTAGATTCGACTTAGCGACCTAACAAGCAATTGCACTTAAGTGAATATGATCTTATGTCTTACCGATACATACATCGTTATATTTGTGCCAAGACTTATAGCTCGACACTGGCCAATTTAATTCTAGACTAATAAAGTTAAACGACTAACGAGATCAATGGAGATCGACAACTTCCTCACATTGGCCACACGGTTAAACTCCCAAGTTGGTTGACTGGTGACCTGACTTCTAAGCTTTTTCCCCCACGAATATCTTCCGTCATCTTTCTGACCCCAAGTTGATCCTCCATCACTCTTAACCCTGCTTGAACCGCTTCCACCAAAAGCACCATTAGGACTCCAACTTCCCCAACCACGAACTCCCAGTTTAACCGGCTGACGACCCACTTTCAAAACAAGAACCTGAACTAGAAACACCCGAGGTTAGATCTTACCTGGCAACTTGCCAAAAATGGAGATTTTCCATTTATGGAAATCTGCTATAAATGGAAAGCTGCCAACAAGGGAAACCTGCCTGAAAAGGAATCTTTCTTAAATTGGAAACTGCCAAATATGAAAATCTTCCACATTCGAAATTTGTCCAAAAGGAAGCTCGAGAAAAGGCAATAGTCTCAGAAACGTCCCAGGTCGTCTGTGACTTTCCAGAACGAGAGCTCGGAGTTCCTCAACTTCTTTCTAGTGCGAACGCCGGACAGCTTCGCTACAACGACCTCGAGAATCTCAAACGGAAAACAAAACAAAAAGTTAAAAGCTGAGGAAAAAAAACTAATCCAGCAAAACAGGGTAGAACCTACTAAATCAGAAAAACAGGCTAAACCGGCTAGACCGGCTAAAACGGTCAAGGCCAATGACCTAATATACTCTAACCGTTCGGACCGACGAACGAACCTAATTGAAGACTAAAAAGGAAAGAAAGGAAAAGAAAGGAAAGAATCGACTTACCAGAAAGAGCACCGGAGCTCCCCGGGACCTTTCGGAAAACCGTCTGGCACTCGCTGAAAAGAACTCGGAGAGTTCACTAGAAAAATCTCGGGAACTCGCCGGAAAAAGAAACTCATCCGGAGGCGTTGGCTAAAAGCTGTTGAGAACTAGTCGAGAAGTCGGCCCCCTTTGCAGAGCATTGCTCTGATTTGGTGAAGATAAATGAGAAGGAGAAGGGTTCTATTTATAAGGGGAGGAAGTGAAGGAGAAAGTCTTAAACTTCCGATGTGGGACATTTTAAAAATCAAGAGAAATGGGCTTTTTAAAATAAAAAGGTTAATGGGCTGAAGAAAAATAAATGGGCCAGGGATGAGGGTGTTATAATTTTTCCCTCCTTACAGAGAATTCATCCCGAATTCTGAGACGATGCAGATCTTTCCACCATTCTTTTGTTGTGCTCTCCTTTTTTCCATTATCCACCTTTCTAGCAAGCAGATCCATATGGTGCTTTCGTAACATCGTCATTGGATTCCGATAGCATAAACCTGCATTTGCCTTTCATGCTCACCTAATGGTCTCACGTCTTCCACCAATTACTACCACCACTCTTGTTGGTTTCCCATGATGTCCTTACATAGGTTTATTTTAGGCAGTATGGTTATATCCAAGTCCTTGCACAAGAGATCGTTCCTTGAAAGACTTATCCTTCATGCTCACATTCTCATCCAGAGTAGCGATCTTGAAATGACTTCTCTAGCACCCCTGTCCTTTTAGCTCGGGAATCCAGCCAAGGTGTCCTTGCTCAGCTTCCACTGTCTTGACCCGACTGAACTTACTTCTACTAATACTGAGCAACACAGAACCTCCTTGTTCCTTGTGTACTCTCCAACAGACGCTTAAAGGTCCCTAAACCTTGGAGTGAATGCGCTCTCCATTTTCAAAAATTCTTTTGGCAACTTCGGTACAACAAACTGCAACAACTTGAAAAGCCTACAACTTCTTATTAGGAAGACTTAGAAAAGGTTCCATGACGAAGATATACACCAGCGGGTCACCAGGAGTAGCTTTCTAGTCGCTAGAGATAACTACCACTAGTCCTCGTGCGCTGAATTCGTAACTGAAGAGCAGCTACAACCCAACCGAGATGTTGTATTCATGTTTGTACATGAGTCTCGGTCAAATATACCAGCACGTGAGCTCTGTTAATTCTGACTTAAACTTCAAAGTTCTAAGGCACATAAAAGAAACTGACACGAAATGAGGATTCACTTCCTCATAACACTTCACTTGAATTTTGAACCATCTCAGGAGGATCGCTCCTCTGCTTTAGGCCTTGACTCGAAAACCTAAGGACCTAGACTCGCAAGCACATGCAAATAATAAAAACCCAACACAAATTATAAGTCTCTATCATAACTTATGGAACTCCATTCTATGCCTTATATTCTTATTTAGATCTTGTCTTCATGGCTCCCTTGCACCTCCAGATATGATATCTCCTAGTAATCACATCAGCCAACACTCGAAGCCCATGCCATTTTACCTCTCGCGCCTTGTAACAAAAAAGAAAACCCTAGAGAGCTAGAAGTTAGACTAAGGCTAGAGTTGGTGATTTGAAAATTCTTTTTCAATTCTATGTTTTTGTGTCCTCACGGAAAACCGCAAAAACCCGTAAAAACTCTAACAACCGCAAAAACAGTAAAACCCGTAAAAACCGTAAAAATCGCAAAAACCGTAAAAACCGCAAAACCCGTAAAACCGCAAAAACCGTAAAAACCGCAAAAACCGCAAAACCCGTAAAACCGCAAAAACCGTAAAAATCGCAAAACTAGTGAAAACCGCAAAAGTCATAAAAACCGCAAAAACCCGGAAAAACCATAAAACCCGTAAAAGCCGCAAAAACCTGTAAAAACTGTAAAAAACCGCAAAAACCGCAAAACCCGTAAAAACCGTAAAAACTGCAAAAACCGCAAAACCCGTAAAACCGCAAAAACTGTAAAAACTCATAAAAACCGTAAAACCGCAAAAACCGTAAAAACCGCAAAAATCGTAAAAACCGCAAAAATCGTAAAAACCGCAAAAACTGTAAAACCGCAAAAACAGCATAACCCGCAAAAATCGCAAAAGTCGTAAAAACTATTAAAAACCGTAAAAAACAAAAAAAAAACGAAAAAACCGTAAAAATCGCAAAAACTGTAAAACCGCAAAACCCGTAAAAACTGTAAAAACAACAAAACCTTTAAAACCCGTAAAAAACGCAAAAATCGTGAAAACCGCAAAAACGCGTAAAAACTATAAAAACTGTAAACACCGTAAAAACCGCAGAAACCGCAAAAATCTCAAAACCCCGTAAAAACTGTAAAAACCTTAAAACTGCAAAAACCGCAAAAACTCGTTAAAACTATAAAAACGGGTAAAAACTGTAAAAACCGTAAAAACCGTGAAAACCGCAAAAACCTCAAAAACCGTAAAAACCGTAAAAACTGAAAAAACCGAATAAACCGTAAAACCCATAAAAACTCGTAAAAGCCTAAAAAACCCGTAAAAACCGCAAAATCGCAAAAACCACATAAACCGTAAAAACCGCAAAAAATCGTAAAAACCACAAAAACTGCCAAAACATCAAAATCCGTAAAAACACTAATATCGCAAAAACCGTAAAACCGGAAAATCCGTAAAAACCGCAAAACCATGTTCTTTTTAGTCATTTTTCTATAAAATGCATCTGGATGATAATAGCAATGACGCAAACGAACATAACTTCATCGAGATGCAGTATTCAGATGCAAAAACCGAAAACAAAAACGAACATCATCTGGATACTGCATCCATATACAACATCCAGATATTGCATCCAGATACAGAAACGAACAAAACCTTACTTGATGTACATTTCATTAAAATAAACTTTTGTCTGAATGAGTGTTTTTCTTATTTTTGTTTATTGTCACTTTTTTTTTTGTTTAAGTTACAATAACTAGACTCATATAGTTTTTATTACACGCCTTAGTCATGTCAACATTTTTATTTTCATATTTAGGACTTAAACTTCTTTTCTTATTCTCCCATTAGATCAAGAATCTATTGTATATGTATTGTATTATACGTCTCTTATCAATAACCAAAAAATATTTATACGATTTTCGGTTTTTGATATGGTATCATAGCATATAAACACACAATAGTTTTGCTCGAATTCACAAACACTTGCCTTTGATTCTCCTTGAGATCTTTCTCTCTCTCTCTGATATATGTTGCTTCACCTTGTTTTCTTTGTTTCTGTAGAGAATTCTTCTTTGACTCTTGACTTTGGACGATAATGACAACAATGATGGAGATGGTTTTCCTGTCTCTACGGGGAAGAGTATGGCTGCTCCTCCATCATGAATTGACGTTCAATGTTGCACTATACCTCCGTATGATTTATCCCCGAGCTAATCATGGCTCGCTATTATCACAACCTCTGCTCAAATGAGTGAATTACAATGAACGGTCTGACAATTTACACATGGCTTTCCAGGAGCGGAAGAAGTTCGACTTTGTTGACGAAAAAATTCCTATGTCGAGCAGGGATTCTTCTGAGTTCTGATATTTAGTATTTGTTGACCAGTAATCCTTTTGTCATGTGTTGGAATAAATTGACAATTGCAAAGATGGTTCGTTCGAATCTCTCTAATCTAGAGATTACTAGTGTCGTTTGGGAACGTATATATGAAGACATTACTCGATAAATAATAGACAAAAGGTGAAATATATTAAGCCTTAGTTTGCTATGTCAAATTACACGATGGACGATTTAGGCTTGCTTCTCAACATGGGACCATGATTTTTAGCTCTGTTTTTACGGTTCGTATATGATGTTAATTGAGGATTTG
>OVAN01015003.1:185-11625 GCA_900406275.1 Anastatica hierochuntica
AGCTTGGTCTTAGCGCCAATTGGCGCCAAGAAGGACCCCCGGTCTCGGTTCTAATTGACGTCTAGATCGGCTTCCAGTTTAGTCATCAATCGATTCCAAGACTCATTCGTAGGTTTGGTGTCAATCGACGTTTAGACACTCCTCCGAAGCGAAGCGGTTCTTCAACGCTTTCGGTGGTTTCGCTTCGCTTCGAAGTTTGTGTTAGTAGGCTTATGGAAGTTTCGGGCGTCGATTTCGATGTTACCGTTACGGAAGTTTGCTTAGTCTTATTTTCCTTTACTTGAGGACAAGCAAAGATTCAAGTCTGAGGGATTTGATGTGTCAGTATTTTAGTATGGTTTTACTATGGTTTTCACACGAGATCGGAGGTTTTTAGTATTTATTGAATTGTTTTGGTGCGGATTTGTGTTCTTTGTTGTTTTTACAGGATTCGAGCTTGAATGTGCGAAAAGAATGCATTTTAGATGGATTTCAAGCGTCGAATGAAGTGTTCGTGCAAAGCTAGAAAATACCCAAAATTTTGGACATAGATCGACCGATCCAGAGATGGATCGATCGATCCCTGTACCAAATTGCGGACCGATTTTACGAAGAACCAGACCAAACTTATTTCGAACCGGATTGCAACAAAAAGACCTAAGTTCGTGTTTTCATTATCATAATGCACTTTTAGATAGTTTTAGAGAGCTTGAGAGAGATTTGTAACCTAGGGAGAAGAAGTCTTTTTGTTCTTCAATCGAGAAGTCTTCGGAACCCTATTTACTTTCGTTTATGCTTAATACAATCATGTCTCTCATGAAATTGATCTGTGTTTTTGCTATTTCCATGAGTGAGTAGTCTGTTCATNAATTACCATGAATGAGTAGTCTGTTCGTTGGGTTTAGGGATTCTCACATAGGGATTCATGAGTTCTTGATATAGAATCGCATGATTAGGGATATAATCTAATGGATCTTCGTCTATGATTGTTCGTAATGCATGAAACTGAATTGATCACTTAGTTTCTGAACTTAGGTAATTTAACTGCTGGAAGGTGAATGTTTAAATGCCTGAAAGAATTATAGATGAGCAATTCTTCTCAAGCCAACGGAAGTTGATGTTTAAGTGAATGGTGAACCTATCAGACCTGTTAGTAATGCATGACTAGAAATCGAGGGTCAACGTAAGTTAGTATCGAGGTTTTTAGTGCATAGGGTGCTGCAAGTACGGAAATAGATCAGTTCTACAATGTAAATCTGTGCGCTTGCAGTGTTATCTCGGGCGAAAACCTGAGCTATCAAGGTATATACACATTGCTACTGGCTTGCAGCTGACATCGAACCTCCTCAATTCTTCATTCACAAGAAGAAGAAGTTATTGAAAGATGTTAGACACTACTTAGGGGATGAGCCATACCCATATAAGAAGTGATCTGATGAAATTTTTAGAAGATTCATCCCGTAAGAAGGTGTATTAGTTGTTCTATTCGCTTGGCATGGTTCTGATTATGGTGGACACTTTACAACTTTCAAAAAAATCTCCAAGGTATTACTAGCTTGTTTTTTGTGACCTACTATGTTTAAGGACGCCCAAGACTTCATATCTAAGGTTAATTCGTCACAAACCCAAGGGAACATCAACAAATGAAACGAGATGCAACAAAACTTCATCCAAGAAGTCCAAGTTTTCGATGTTTGGGCAGTCGACTTTATGGGTTTGTTTCCATCTTCTTTTGGTAACAAATACATTCTTTTGGTTGTTGACTATGTGCCTAAGTGGGTGGAAGCTATATCTAGCTCCACAAGTGATGCAAAAGTGGTGATGAAGATGTTCGAGTCAATCATCTTCCTAAGACTCGGTGTTTCGCGTGTTTTGACAGGCGATGGAGGATCTCACTTTATCAAAAAAGTGTTTGAGAATCACTTAATGAAGAATGTAGTTCAAAAAAAGGTTGCTACACCTTATCAACCACAAAAAAGTGGACAAGTTGAGACTCTCTAACTGAGAAATCAAACAAATCCTAGAGAAGACAATGAGAAATACGCGGAAAGATTGGTCGACAAAACTTGATGATACTCTATGGGCAATTAGAATTGCGTACAAGACTCCTATACAAACTACTCGTTGTCATATTGTTTATTGAAAGACATGTCATCTTTCAGTAGATATCGAGTATAAGGCTGAATAGGTGATACTCAGAGTTTTAACCCTAAATTCACACTGCAAGTGTACAACAAATCATAGTAGTAAAGATTGGGATTGAATCCACAATGACCAAATTTACACTTTAATTCTTAGATTCAAGTCAAACTAGTAAACACAATGGGGGGGGGGAGGTTGTTGTTTTGAATGCTAATGAAAATAAAAACAAGTACATGAAACAAGGAAGTGCAAAAAATGAATCAATAACGTTAGGCATCAGGGAAATTCTGAAGAATTCAAGTCATGAAAATCAAAAAATTCATCAAGGAGTTATTAAGCATAGTTCTCGAATTCAAAACACGAATATATAATCTTTCTACTCTCATGGCTCCAATCACTATGTTTAACAACCTAATGAACTAACTCTCATTGAAGTCATGAGATAAAACGCGCATTAAATTCAGGTTTTGATATGTTCACAAAGTGCATTAACATCAGCTCTCGTTGGCATGATATATTCACAAAGTGCATTAACATGAACTCTCTTTGGCTAAGGACACTTTGCTCACAAGGATTATTTCCAAGTTATCAAATCAACTCTTGTTAACTTAACTAACCTAAAATCATGAACAAGGTATCTAATGAAGCTTAAGCATTAAGTTCAATCCATGTGTAGAATCCTATTGATAGTCATTAACTTAACAATCTAATTAACTAAATTTTGAAAATCCATTGAAACCCTAAAATCTAATAATGAAACTACTCATGCATAATGAAAGAAGGAACACAAATCATAGATAAAATAGAAAGCATAATGAAATTAATACGATAAAGGGGTTAAGAAAGCTTCTCCGAAAGTATGTGGAGACAGAGGTTCTTCTCCCTAAAGTATACAAAGAAAAGAAATACTAAATAGAATGGTAAAGTATGCATTTTTTTAAAGCCCTAAAACACGATGTAAAAGTATTTATAACTTTTTAGGATCTATCTTGAAAACATTAAATCAAACAGACACGCAGCAGAAAGACATGTCATCACTAGAATTGCCATAACTTCGATCATACCGTTGGATTACCTTCAAATCACCTCCATATGAAAGCTAACACACGTGGCAATCTTTTCCCAAAATTTCAGTGCGATCCAATGGTGGGAACCCTTTCAAACATGGCTAAACTTATGACCCTTCAACACGATTCTTTATCTTCATAAGTCCTTTTATGTCCAAACTCTCTCATTTCTCTCCAACACACCCTAAAACCTGTAAAAACACAAAAAGACACCAAAAAGACTCCAAAAGACTATAGGAAATCTCAAAAATATACTAAAACACCGTTAGAAGTTAGTAAAAATCCAAATATATCAATTCTCCAAGACCTGAACCTTTTCTTGTCCTCAAGTAAAGACTAACAAAAACTAAAGCTAGTAAAAAGGTTTGAAAACGTAGAGACTCTAGAAATTCAACGAACCTTTCCTTGCAAAAGAATTTCACCTGTTCACATAAGTAGACAAAAAAAGTTAGACGTTCTCTCTAAATCCTTACAGTGACTTCCCAAACCCATCCATACTCAAAAATCCAAACCTCCAAACACAATGTCCCATGAATCAACTCTTGAACATTCATTAAACAAGGCGTAAGTTTCTCATCAGAAATCAATGTCAGGAAAGGGCTCAATAGAAGAAGGATGATTTTGAAGGTGGAGTTAAAATGTTTAGGGTTCTCAGAAGTGTAAAACATATTTAAGACATTATGCAAAATCGTAGGAGAGATGAATCTATTGATAACTATGAGGGATTAAACTCACCTCTAGGATTTCGAGAACAAGTTTAGGTTAGGAAGAGATTACGTGGGTTGAATCCCGTGAGAACTTAGTGAATGAATGTTACTTTTATTGAGATCAATGATCAATATAACGAGTACAAAAGAGGTTTGAAACAATAATTAAAAGATGTTGAAAGAAGTATCCGATTATCTCTTTTAAGGAATAAATCAATACAAGGATTTTGAGAATAATCTCTAAATGGCTAGGTTAAAGATGAGTTGAAGGAGACTCTTGTTCGCCTCCTCCCACTCTTAAATAGTTTCTTCTCTCGCCAAAAAGCTGTTGCCATTACTCCAAGATCTCCTCCTGAATTCTCGGAATGTTCAACAACCCTTTTGACCGAGTCTAGACCTCCTTCTCTCGATCCGAGACCTGTTTCGTCAACTCCTTGCGTAATCGAGACCTGGACCTCTTCAGCTTTCAGGATATTTTTCAAAGCCTGCTTTTGTTTTGATTGAAGGGCTAACTTCCAATGGATCTAATTAAGGCCCATTCCGAGCTCACTATCGTTCCTCTTAGGCTCTACCCATCATTTGAATTGACTCTTAGATAATGGGCCAGATTTAGGCCCAACAGTTGCCCCCAGCTTTCGAGAAAAGGCTCCTCGTTTCGGAAGTTAACCCTAATCGCCGAGACCTTTATCTCTTTGCTAAGATAATGATTGCTGCATATCTTCCTCGAAAATGTAACTAATTTGAATCTACGGCTCAGATTCTGTTTCATGAGATCAACGGCTCAGGAAAAAGGGAAATCGAAAAGTCCTCTCCGACTTCCAAGACACGATTTGATATAAAGCTGCAGCCATTAACTGCCAGCTCTTCCACCATCTCCACGTCTCAACTCTGTTTTCAAGGTAACTTCCTTTACTCACATTTATTTACTTTTTTTGTTTCGTTTGTATTTACTCTTCAAGCAACTCTGTTCATCTTTTCTAGTTCTCTGTAATTTTGTAAAACCTTAGTTTCTTAGAACCACTTCGCCTTCGATTTTGACTTCCCTCTTTTTCCCCTGCTTCCTCTCTCTGAAATTCTTCAGCCTCTCTCAATGGATCGACGGAAAGAGGGTTCTGGAGAGAAAACAACTCCTCTAACAGGTCCCGAGATCATGAAAATAAAGCAAGAGATCGGAGAAGAGTTGAGGAGAGAAAAGGAAAAGAAGGCTAAAGACTCGATTACTCACAGGGTTACGAAACGATCCAAGAAAGGTGATGGTCCTAGTGGCAGTACCTCTTTCGGCCCTCACCAGCCCTCTTCTTTGAAGGATAAGGAGGTGGTAAACCTCATGGTTCAAGTTGGAGGCCCGAAGGAGCTCGCGAGAGCCTGTTCTCCCGACGAAACCCCTGAGAATGTTTCTGAGGGCTGGTTTTGTCTCCATGAGAAGTATATCACTAGAAGTCATCTCAGACTTCCTCTACCCGATTTGCTGTTGGGCCTCCTTGATCACTATCACCTTGCTCGTCCCCAGCTTTGTCCTTCTGAGATAAGGCTGATTAATGGCTTTATCACGAGGTCCAAGGAAGAGGGGACCACCCTTGAGTTTCGTGATATGATGAGTCTTTACATGATCAAGAAAAGCACTTCTAGCAAAGGGGGTAGTGATAGCTACTACCTTCCTTGTCGTCAGGGTTTAGGTGTCTTCAAGTTCTCCACTAACGATGAGGACTGGAGAAAGAAGTATTTTTACGTTAAGGTTAACCCTTCTACGGTTCTGATGGGTCGGAACCTAAAGAATTCGTGGTCTGATGCTTCCGCTTAGGGTCTTTAGGCAGAGTGCTTATCCTACTTTGTTCTTTTATAGCATGTTAATGACTTTATTTATTTGGCAAGTATCGAAGATGCCCCAAAACTTTATGGAAAATTCACAAGAGCCTTGCTCCAAAGGCAGAAGCAAAGTCCTTCTAACTGGAACGCCTACACGACTTCCAGGATTGGCGCTGCTAGGTTCCCAGAACAATACAGAGCTAACTTCCCGACAGCTGTGCCTTTTAGTCAGTTGCAAGGTAACTAGCCTTTTTCGGATTTTGCTAATTTTGAGGAATTTTAGCTTAGCTCGAGGGCTCCTAAGGCTAACATTTCCTGTTGGCTTTCTTTGACTTAGTTTCTGAAGACGACGCTGTTGTATCAGTTTCCACTGAAGCTAGTACCTTTGGAACCGAAAAGACTCAACAACCAAAGATGCCACTTCAACCATCGTTTCGTGCTAGAGGCAAACAAGCCAAGGCTGCAAGAAGCTCTCGTGGAAGTGAAAAGAATCAGGGAGGCTCGTTTCTCAGCTCCCTGAAGGAGGTTCTTGATGATGGAACCTCAAACATTGTCAAAGAAGTTACCCCTATCACTACTGTCAATGATGTTTCACACGTTCAGGAGGTTACCCCAGGGCTAGAGGTTCAGGCGGTGAATCCGGACCTCCAAGCTGCCAGGGACCGTCCAGAGTCCGAGCCTCCAACTAACAAGAGACCCAGAACTAATTATGGGGAAAGAGCTTCCAGGTCCTCTTCCTCTTCTTCCAGAGGAGGGACCGTTGGCTGGAGCTTTGTTCATTCCAAGTCAGGATCAATCCTAGATGACTCCTGGGGGCTTGGAACGTTGGTGAGGCACATGAAGAGGACTCGATGCACCCTTCCTTCTATTAACAATCTGACCAATAGAGATGAATACATTGAGATTGCTCATTACCTGGGCCAGGTATGAGGTCTTAAGGAACTTTTGAATCATATTCATTCTTTTTAAATATTTCGCTTAATGCTTCCCGTTTCTTATGACAGTTAGCCGAAGCCATCAACAGAGCCTAGCTAAAGCTTGAGGACACTGTCAATGGCGCCCCTAATGCCGGAGAGCTAGCTTAAGTCACGGAGCTGTTTAGAGCTACGAAGGAGGACCTTGATCAGGCTAAGGCTCAAGTTTCTAAGCTTCAAGCTACGGCAGGTGAGCTCAGCTCTCTTTTGACGGCTCTCCAGGGGAAAGCTGAGAGTCAGGCCCTTGATCTTCAGGTGAAAAATAGACGGATCTCTGCTTTGGAGAGTGCTCGAAAAATTTCTGAACAACAAGTCCGAGAGCTGATTGCATCCTTCCAAGATCACCAGAAGAACAAGGAAGCTGAGATTAAGTTAGCCACGAGGAGAGGCAAAAAGGAGGTTGCTGATGCTTACAACAAGATCCTGGTTTCTGTTAAGGAAAAGTTTGTTAAGAAGAAGGAAGAGGTCTCTCTCCAAGTTTATGCTCATGAGTTGCAGGCTAACATTGATCTCTTGAAAGAGATGCTAGCTAACGAGATCAAGAATGCTGAAGAAGAGTACAATCACCTAATGGCTCTGCTACCTGAAGCCACTGTTGCTTATGAGAAGGCTCAGGTTTCTGACTCTTCAGTCAGTAAGCTGCCTCTTCCTCAGCTATCTGAGAGCTCGGGTACCTTTGAGATTAATATGTTTAATCTGACTTTCCCTGGAGAATATGGTTCTAATCTAGGTTTGGTGGAACATTTTTCAGCTCCAGCCGAGACATCCAAAGGAGGTAACGATAAAGAGATAGAGGAAGAAGATTCAGCTATGGGAACAGGAGACAAAGGGAAGGGAGTCTAAGAGCCAGGGGCTCTTCTTAGCTTACTTCGATTTAAGTCTAGAACTCTTGCCCAAGGGGCTTTTTCTTTAGTTGCTTTTAAGACTTAATAGCCTGGGGAGGCTTTTAAACCGTTATCTTGTTTTGGATTTTTAACTTAGTAGCCTGGGGAGGCTTTTAAACCCTTTGGATTAAGCTATCGTATTTTCCTTCTTAAGTATTTGTTTATACTTAGAAAATATTCACTGGAAGAGGTTCCCGAAAACTTCAAGCAAGAGGTCTCAGAAACCTTTATTTATCAGTTATCTTGGCCTGAGAAGGCTAAGTTCAGAAATCATCAACTTATTGAATCTTGAAATTGTTCCAAGTTTTAGAATCTTTTTATAACAGGCCTTAGGTTCCTTTTAGCGATAGGTTTTGAGGTCTTTTGAGAACTGGTCTCATGACCTTTCATCATGAGGTCTTGGTAATGAATCCCGTGATCTTCAGATAAGAGGTCTTGGGACCTTCTGATAAGTGGTCTGGGAACCTGTCGATTAACAGGTCTCGTGTCCTTCGGATAAGAGGTCCTGTGACCTTCTGATAAGAGGTCTCGGAACCTGTCGATCAGAGGTCTCAGAACTATCTAAACAGAGGTCTCTGAACCTGTTGATAACAGATCTCGGGACCTTCTGAAAAGAGGTCTCGGAGACTGCTGATAACGGGTCTCGGGCCTTTTCGAATAGAGGTCTCGGAACCCTGAATTGGTGCTAACGATTTAGAGATTTTTAGGAACAGGTTTCTGAGAACCTGAAATTGTTGTTAAGGATTTTAAGACCTTAGATTAAGGTTTCTGGGAACCTGGAATATTGTTAAGGATTTTAAGACCTTAGGTTCAGGTTTCTGGGAACCTGGAATATTGTTAAGGATTTTAAGACCTTAGGTTTAGGTTTCTTGGAACCTGTAATATTGTTAAGGATTTTAAGACCTTAGGTTAAGGTTTCTGGGAACCTGGAATATTTTTAAGGATTTTAAGACCTTAGGTTCAGGTTTCTGGGAACCTGTAATATTGTTAAGGATTTTAAGACCTTAGGTTCAGGTTTCTGGGAACCGGTAATATTGCTAAGGATTTTAAGACCTTAGATGTTGGTAAGGATTTTAAGACCTTATGAATAGGTTTCTGAGAAGCCAAATTTATATTGACAACTGTTTTATTGATCAGATTTATCAAATATATTGAGATACCTCGAATATAAAAATGCTGAGAGTCGTAGGCTCTTTTGGCATGTATAGAATGCTATGATTCCTTGGGCTATATATGTTGGTTCAAACATATGCCCCCTTTGATTGGCATAGAAAGGATGTTGAATAGTGTTGGGGTTGCACTCATGACGGAGCTGCCTACGTACGCTGTCGAGGGATCAAGCCTATCGTAGTTCGAGGAGGTTGTAATACCTAATGATAATATTTCTTCAAGTTCATGACGTTCCATGATCGGATTTCAGGTACCCCGGTTCGTACCTTTAAGAGCTTATAGACGTCGGGTCGTACCACATGGATGATCTGGTAAGGACCTTCCCAATTGGTTCCTAGTTTCCCAGCTCCTTGCTCTTTGGTATTTTCAAAAACTTTCCTCAGTACAAGGTCAGCAACTATGAATTGTCGTGACTTTACTTTGGAGTTATAATATCGAGCCATTTGTTGCTGGTAATTTTGAATGCGAAGCAATGCTTGATCTCGTCGTTCCTCAATTAAATCGAGGTTGTCTAGCAAAAGTTGATTATTAACTTCAGGATTGGACGCACACAGACTCCGCCGAAGGCTACCAACTGAGGTTTCGGTTGGGACCACAACCTCCATCCCATAGGCTAAAGAGAAAGGAGTTTCCTCCGTAACCCTTCATGGGGTGGTTCGGCTTGCCCAAAGCACTTCGGGTAACTTATCGGACCAGGATTTTTTATTGGTTCCAAGGCATCTCTTGAGGTTAGCTAATATTGATTTATTAGCAGCCTCCGCCTGCCCGTTTCCCTGAGGGTATCGAGGTGTTGAGCTGGTGAGACGAATGTCCCATTTATCGCAAAATACTATAAAGTCATCGGATATGAACTGTGATCCGTTATCAGTTACGATCTAGTAAGGGACACCATGACGACATATGATGTCTCTCCATACCAATCGTTCCACCTCGAATTTGGTTACTTGTTGGAGAGCCTCCGCTTCCACCCACTTGGTGAAATAATCTGTTAAGACTAAGAGGAAGCGAAGCTTCTGTTGTCCCTTTTCTGAGGCTACTAATGGTCCTACGACATCCATGGACCATCTCATAAATGGGTATGGTGCAGATATCGAGGACAACTTTTCCTTAGGCTGATGTATAATCGGGGCATGTCTCTGGCATTTATCGCATTGAGAAGAGTATACTTCGCTGTCAGCGATTATGGTTGGCCAGAAATATCCTTGTCTTTTGATTCAGATAGCTAGAGCTTTGCCACCGACATGGTTCCCGCAGGTGCCCTCGTGTACTTCTTTCATGAGCTTGATAGAATCGGGGCCATGAACGCACTTTAGGTAGGGTCTAGAGACGCTTCGTTTGTAAAGGTTGGAGTCGATTATGTAATATCTTGCGCTTAACGCTTTGAGCTTTCGAGCCTCCCACTTATGGGGAGGGCTATGCCTTCCGAGATGTGTTGCATAATTGGTACTCTCCAATCCGCTCTTCCCATGATCCTGTCGTGGAGAGATAATGGCGGTTCCTGCTCATGCGTGAGCTCCTAGATGTTTTCTTTATGAGGTATCGTGCCCCCAGAGGTATCTCGAGGACGCGATTCGGGGGAATCTACGTGGTCGAGACTACCTTCTACGGTCGAGTTGGTTACAGGAGTCTGGGTCGTGCCCCCGGAGGTAGTGCCGAGAGCTGAAGGGTCTATGGTCTCGGGAGTATCTACTGCGTACACAACCGGGGTCGGAGTTTGAGTCGTGCCCCCAGAGATGTGCCTTCGAAAATTGCAAATTTTGGTCTTAGGGAACCAAAATGTTGTAAGAACTTTGGTTAGTCTGTCTTCTCGGATGGCTGCGGTTGCGACCATCTCGGGAAGGCTATTTTCCAGTTGTTCTCTCGGTTCACTATCGATTCCAGCTTTAGTGGCTAAATCAATACTGGTTTTCTCGATAACTTCAACAGGTATGACTCGTTTTACAAGGGGATCAGATGTAGAGGCTAAGGCTGCCAAAGCGTCCGCTGAGGAGTTTTCTCTTCGTGGAGTCCTCGTTAGCTCAAATTCACTGAACTGTTTTGTGAGGTTTTTGAAAACCTTGAGATATGCCCCCATTCTTTCATCCGTTGTTTCATATTCCCCGTGTAATTGGCTGGCTACTAGCTGCGAGTCGCTATAAGCATTTAGCTCTCGGATTCCGAGGCTTAGAGCCAGTTTTAACCCCGCAATTAGTGCTTCGTATTTAGCTTCGTTGTTAGAAGCACTGAAGACAAGACTGTAGGATTGCTCGATGGTCTCGCCAGCTGAAGAGGTCAGTCTTAGGCCGACCCCAAAGCCTTGTTTTGACGAGGTTCCATCGACATTTAGGCTCCATTTAGAAGCTATTGTCTCTGCGTCTAAGTGCTCGGATGCTAGCTCGATGACGAAGTCTGCAAGGACTTGAGCTTTCACTGCTGTTTGAGGTCTATACTCGATATCATATTCACTGAGCTCTATGGTCCATTTAGCTAGTCGCCCTGATTGGCTATGGTTATCCAGAATTGTGCACAATCGCTGTGAGATCATTACGACGATTGAATGCGATTGGAAATAAGGCCGTAGCTTTATGGCAGTTGTTACGACTGCTAGAGCTAGTTTTTCCATAGCAAGGTATCTTGTTTTGGCGTCTATCAGGCTTTTGCTTGTATAATAGACAGGTCTTTGCTCGTTTTGCTCTTCTCGTACTAGTACACCGCTAACTGCAGCTGAGGAT
>OVAN01015004.1:0-11625 GCA_900406275.1 Anastatica hierochuntica
GTATTTTTGAAAAACAGACAATACAAAGGTGTGTTTTTGTAAGTCTCCCTTATTAAAAACTACATAGAAAAAGTAAAAAATATATCTTTTTGAAACAAAACTTTTTTCTAAAACATTCAACATTTTGAAACAGAGGGAGTATGAAATAATAGGACTCGGCCATTTTATCTGAACCCGAAAGCATGAACTGAACTCGACTTGTAAAACTCGAATCTAAACGTGAACTAATATGTAAAAATATATGATCAAGTTTTTTTTGCTAGTATTTCGGATATTGGATTTCACTTGAAACTGAATGGAATCCGAAAAGGTATCCAAAACACACAAAAAAACTTTAAATCGAACCGAACCCGAAGCATCCCAAAATCCTAAACTAAACTTTATTTTTTAGTCAACATCCTAGACTAAACTCTAAATCTAAAAAATTTCGATATATCCGAAAAATATGAACTTAACCCGAAAAACCCGTGAAAAATTGTAGGGTGTATTCGAATTTGAATAGATTTACTAAACCCTATTCAATCTCGAAAAATCCAACCAAAATTTTAGAAAATTCGAATGGATCTTATTGGAGAGGAGTTTGGGATCCGACTCGAATGGGATGTTGTAAGTACAGCTCAATGGTAATGGGACTCGTGAGCTGTCAGTAGGCCTAGAAGGCCCAATAGTTAGGCCCACAAAAGGTCTGAACCGAATAAATAATGAGGCTATGTGAGACATGGCTTAAGGGTTAAGGCAGTTATATAACCAATTTGATTGTTTTAGTGTCAAAAAATAAACAACCGTTTGTTTGTTTGATTTAATCTGGATTCTAACAGCTTCTGTTTCAAGTAAGACATGATAGTTAGTTAACATATTAATAATGGAGGGATGGAGACAAACACGAGCGATTGAGAAACAACGAAAAAAGAAAGATCGAAGAAGAGAAGAATGGATCGTAACAACAACATTGTCAAAACCCTAACTCAATGGTGTCTTCTTCTACAAGTCATCATGATCTCTTCCAACACCGTGGCTCTCAAGGAACTCGATTATGTAAACATGAACATAACAATTCGAAACGCAATGACCGGACTACTCCGCCCGGAAATCGTCTATCGATGCCAGTCTAAACGAAAAGATTATGGTTGGCACCGATCTAAAAAACCGGGAACTGAATTTTCATTCCCAATCATCCTCATCAAAGGCGAAAAAAAGATACCGGCAATTCACATCTGCCATTTCAGGTCAGCCTTTGGAACCGCCACGCTTGTGATCCAAAACACCTATCTTGATGCAGAGATGTGCCCTAACTCGTCCTGCGCCCACGAAGCAACGCCGAAAGGAATCATGTTTAAAGGCCTTGAATGGGGTTTTCAAACCGTGTTTCCAAAACTCAAACCTGTTGAGTATTTAGAATTGCCATGGACACCTTGGCCAAACAGAACATGATTTTTTTCTTTTTCTTCTTTTGAATTGAATGTAATTATAGAAATTTAAAAATTTATAATCAGTTTGTCACATACAATATATATACTTCGATGTAAGCAAAATTTTAAAAAAGCACAAAAACCTTTCTAAACTTTCATAGCTCCAATCGTACTGACAGTTTTGATTCCCGGAAATGACAACATAGGTTTGCGATGATCAGTCGCTAGTCAATGCCATTCGTTGTTTATGAGCTTCAGATGGCAGCTTAACATCGGTTGCTAAACCGATGGCTTGGAGGAATCGAACGACATACCAAGTCATATCAATTTGCCACCATTCTAGGCCGTGTCGGGCTGAGAACTCGAAAGCATGGTGATTGTTGTGCCATCCTTCTCCAAACGCTAGAACTGCTACCCACCTGAAATATCATAATTCCGAGCACAATTATACATTAAAGATATTTCTCGATGGCTCGAGTTATTAAGGATTTGAAGGATGATGAAGCTAACCAGTTGTTCTTAGACAAATCTCCGGTGTTCCATGATTGTTTTCCCCATACATGACAAGCTGAGTTCACTAGCCAAGTTATATGATACACCCATACTATTCTTACACCCTACAAAATACCCAACAAAAACAAAAGAAATGATTAGAGGCAAAGGGAAAATACGCAATAGTCAAGAATATAAAATCGAAAACCGTTGGCCATATAGAAATGTTAGAGTAGTTAGATTAATTTTCTTCAGACTTTTCCGAGCTTTCGTGCCGTTAATGAATTTGCTAAAAGTTGTCAATGTCGTTCTACTTTTTAGAATGCCTTTATTTCTCTAAACACAACCAAATAGAATTAAGTCCCCATTCACAAGAAGAGCATGAGTCAGAGATCTTTCGTACAAGAAAGATAAGATATTTACTTACGGTTCTTGCTTTCTTCAACTAAAGCAACTACCTTACATTAATAATCAAAGTTACACTAAATGACAAGAAAACGCAAGTTGTCTAAGTTAAACTCTGGTGGACGAAAGTCTAGCCCAGCAAATTGATAGCCACACAAAAAATCTGGTGGATTTATTTGGTTTTCGCTAACCTAACAAGGATAGATTAAGAATGCACGATAAGGAACAGAACATATCATACCATTCCCCAAACAATGAAAGGGAAGCCACCGATTGCGTATAGAGCAACAGCTAGAGCCACCGGATGCCAAATGTAGGTGGCTCGGAGGAATTGATAGAATCGTTGCTTCTCCAAATCCCCAACATTATTAGGCTCTCCAACCTTGAAACATTTGAAATCAACACCAGATTTTATAAATAACTGGAAACAAAAGAATACATTGTCAAAGAAAATTTAGAAAGATAAAAAAACAAACAAAGTCATACCCTTTGGGTGATTGTATTGGTATCAAACATCCAATTCATGTGACTAAACCAAAAGCCATCAAGTGGGCTATGAGGATCTCTGTCTGAATCACAGAACTGATGATGGTACCTATGTGTACTCACCCAATCAATTGGGTTCCCCTGAAGAAACAACACACAACATCAATTCCAACAATTCAACATCCCAAAATGTATATAGAGATTAAAAAAGAACTGCATCATCATCAAAAAAATCTATAAACAAATTCTGTAATTACTCACCTGAAGAGCTTGAGCTCCACAATAAGCAAACAAGTACTCAAGCCATTTGGGAAGCTTGAAGCTTTTGTGAGAGAGATTCCTATGGAAAGACAGAGTAATACCCAAAAGACCCGTGACGATATATAGCCCAAAAGCAACCGAAACAGCTCTCCAATTGAATTGAAATGGAGCCAATAAGCTAAGCAAATGCATAGACAAAACCACAACAACAGCTCCAAAATCCATCGGTTTCCATTTTCGTTCCCACCACAACACCTTCTCCTTCTTCTTCACCAACACATCGGAGAGCATTATCCTTCTGTAATCTCCCGCCTCCGCAGCAGCCGTAACATCTCTCTTCAGACCCTTTTCAGAGAATGCGGCGACGAGACTCGGAGGCCTGAAAGGAGCGAGCTTTTGGCATTGGTTGAACGAAATTCTAGCGAAACTCAACGAGGGCAATGTGTAAAGTGTTCGTGGAGATGAAGAGATGAAAAGGGGCTTAGGCTTAGGCTTTGTTGATTGAGATGTCAAAAGGGAAGACATTATCAATGTGATAAGCCTAGAGAAGGAGAAGATGGAGAAGAGAAGAGACTTTAAACCCTACAACTCCATAAATATATATGTGTCCAAGGGTCGTTCTTTTTTTGTATGCTCGCAACAAGTAGTAGTAGTTGTGTATGACAAAGACGTCAAAGAACTCTAACTTTGTGGTTTAGAGAGAGAGAAAAGATAAGATGTTCTCTTTAGGGATTTGGATTGCCAATTTGGGGCACTGGACTCAAACGCGTATCTTCATTTCAGATTTTCTGTTTTTATTTACTTTAAAAGCCCTTCTATTTCTTGAAATATTACAAAATCTACTCACAATTATGTTTTTAAGGGCTAATCAAACCCAATTCTGAATATCAAATGTGGGCCGTTTTAGCCCAATAGTGAAATGGAAATGTTCATTTTAGAGAGACCATCACAATTCTGAAAATCTGTAAAAGATATTTTGTATTTTGTGGTGTCAAGAAACTCTTATCTTCAAACCATATATCAATCATTCACATATATTTTCTCCTTCCTTCCTTCATCAATCCCAAAAAAACATCTCACTAGATCGGTTTCCATGGCTGCAACCGCTAATACCGCCTCCATTTTCGCTTCTCCTTCGCAGCCTTTATCCTCGAAACGCAATCTTTGTAAGTGTTTTAATCTCAATCATACCAAACTCTTTCATGTTATTTTATATATAGTATCATTCTTTTATGTGATGTTAGAATTGATGAAGCTTTTGAATAATATACAGTGAATAGTTCAACGATTGGTCCAATACAGAGGAGATTTCCAAGGAGGAAACTTGAACTACAAGTAAAAGCTGTTGCCACAACTCTTGCACCCTTAGAAGAAATCAATGAGTATGTCTTTGTTTTTTCAGTTAGTCTTGTTACTTTGTTCGAGATATAACAATATGAAATGTAATTAAGATAGTTAATGGTTGATTAATTTGGTAAGATATAAGCTTCCTTCATGGGCAATGTTCGAGATGGGGACTGCTCCTGTTTACTGGAAAACCATGAACGGTCTTCCTCCGACCGCTGTAAGTTTCTTTAGCCATTTCTCAAACGCTAAGCTTAATATTAACTGTAACTTCTTCTTTTTTTTTTTGTGCACAACTGTAACTTCTTTTAAAACTTTTTTTTTTGTGATTTAGGGTGAAAAGTTGAAACTTTTTTATAATCCAGCTGCAACCAAACTCACTCTTAACGAGGACTATGGAGTTGCTTTCAACGGTTTGTTTCTCATAAACTTTCTATTCCAAATATGTGACTAGGATACCACATCGAGACCTAAATAATATATAAGGGATATGGTCAATCCACACATTAACAATTTAAGTTGGAAAATCAGAATTCGAACCCACCATGACCACCGAACCGAAATCTATATGCCCAAAAGTGGGTCGATTGATCTAACCCAAAATTATTGATCATGTAATCGGATATTGTCGTGATTAACTGCTAGACAAGGTGAGGACGTGTGAAAATATTCTACGTCGAGAGGGGTATAGTTCCAGGGATAAGTTAAGATTTTATTTTGGGAAGTTACAAGAAGTTTCTTGTCAATCATACTATTCAGTGATGGCTCCGAAGTAATTTCTTGTCACTTTCAAATAGACTCTAACTTGGGAGTGTACTAATAAAAAAAATGAAAAGAATCATTCATTTTCTTGTTTTGCAGGGGGATTTAACCAACCAATTATGTGTGGTGGGGAACCAAGAGCAATGCTTAAGAAAGATCGAGGCAAAGCCGATTCTCCCATTTACACTATGCAGATTTGCATTCCTAAACACGGTCTGTTTACTTCTCTAATGACATAATCAAATGCATTATTTTGCTATCAAACCTAGTTATTTTTATTTGATTTTTTTTCGTCAATGAAACCTTTTCAGCTGTGAATTTGATATTCTCGTTCACCAATGGTGTCGATTGGGACGGTCCATACAGACTTCAATTTCAAGTCCCCAAGCGATGGCAAAACAAACCTATTGAGTTCTTCAATGAGGTATATAATGCGTTTTTGTCGATTTAAATTTATTATCTATATATTATTAATACCTTATTATTTGTATATTTATCAATCGGTGCAAAAAGGGTCTAGCGAAAGAGTTGAGCCAAGATGGAGCCTGCGAGAGAGCGATATTTCCTGACTCCAACGTGGTTGCCACACGATGCACAATGATTGCTAACTTGACAGTTGAAGGAGTATGTATCTCATTAAACTATACATCAAAAGCAATCATTACTTAACTTAATAGATATGATATATGTATATAACAAGGTTTCTAAAATATAAATAAATTTTCAGGGAGATAGATGCAATCTGGATTTGGTTCCTGGGTGCATGGATACAAATTCAGAATATTTCAACCCGTTAGCTAATGTTGATGATGGTTCTTGTCCCGTCGAATTATCTGATTCTGATGAATAGAACTAGTCATGTATTCATGTAAATATATAAACACATGTTAATATCAGTGTTTGAGTTTAAGTATGTCGACCATGCGGTATTTGAATACGTTGAATGTGATCACTTGTCGAATTTTTATTAATTATAAAGAAGTTTTACTACTAAAATAACTCGGCTTTTGATACCCACCGAATATTATAAAATGTTTATATGTTGATCAATTTATTTAGTTGAACTACGATACTTATAGACCGCTATGTCAGAGAATTTTCTCTAAACAAAAAGGACAAATAAATGATTGTGAAAAATGTGATCTATTACTTTCCCATGAAGCCTAACTAGTGACCTGCCTCGTTATCTTCATACGAAATCCATCTCGACCTAACCATATCAGAAAGAAAACACTTGTCTTTTTTGTTAAACCGTAAAAATTTGGGGTCTTTTTTTTGTGCAAAGAAAAATTTGGGGTCTTTAGTCCATAATTTTTATGATATTCTATTTGAAATGTATTGTTAAACTGTATAAATTTTGGGTCTTTTTTGGAAGACTGTAAGAGTTTCGGGTTTTAGTAGGGGTGTCAATGCGGACAAACAATCTGCGGGTTGAGCCCAATCCGCTCGGCTATAGGGCGAGTTAATTAGAGCTATATTTTTTATGTCCAAAAAAATTGGGTTTCGCAGGTAAGTCCACTACGGGCTACGGGTTAATACGGTCTTAATCGCGTGGTCAGCGGGTTTATACCACGGCACGGTAAAAAAATAAAAATAATTTAATTAAGTTAAAACATAATTAAAAGGTTAAATAGTGTTATATCTTTGTATCTTTATTCAAAGTATAAAAACAAACATTGCATCAAAGCAACAATTCTCATGAATGACAAGAATGTTTCATGAATCAAAACATATTTACTAAATTCACTACGTCTGATTTGTTTTATGGTTTTAAGAAAATTATTTTATATGTAGTTTTTTGTCAGAAATTTTACATGTGGCTTTTAAAATATTATTTCATGCATTAATGTTTTTCACTAAGTTATGACTAATTCACTTGTGATTCTAATTTATCAATTCTCTCTTTTAAAACTCTAAAGAATATATGATGTTTTTGTTGGCTTTAAAAGTTTAAAATACTAATTAATTAATATATATATTATTACAAAATAAATAATTATGTATGTGTCCAAAGACACACGACAAAATCTACGGTCATATAACGGTGCGGATTAGTGTTATCATATTTAGGACCGCGAGTTTATGCGGGTTGACCCTCTATAATCCGCTAAAAAGAGGATCAACAGCGGGGCAGGCTAAAAGGGACGGACTAACCCACATTCATCCGGTATCGAACTTTATATATTTCGATCTTTAAAACAATTATTTTTTTTGTTTGGAGATTTAAGATCAATCGTTTATGATCAATGGCCATATGCCCGGAAATTTAAGTAATTTTGAATTCTTTTATAATCATATCATCGTGTTATAGGATCCCAAATTTAGTATTTACGGGAGTCAATAAAAATTAATTTTTTATTTCATCAGTATTAAGAGCATCTTCAAAAAACTCTCTAAATCTTCAAATATGAAGACTTTTACTCTCAAAAAAAACTTCAAAACTTCAAAACTTCAAATTTGAAGTTTTGAGTAGTGAAACTTCAAATTTGAAGTTTCATGGTTTTATTTTCATTTTATTTCCTACAATTAGACATCATACTTTTTATTCTTTTAAGTTTTGTTGTTTATCGTTTTAATCCTTAAATATTTTATATCTCATAATATTTGAAATATTCTCTTATAAATGTAATTTTTACACATGAAATTAAATAAGAATTTTAAATAAGACTAAAAATATTTTATAACTAGACTTGTAAAACAACAATATTATAACTAGATTTGATGGAATAATGTGGTATTTTCTTGTAATTTAATATTTAATTTTGTAATTCTATGTAAAATTTTAATATTTTAGTGTAACTTTTAATTAATTAATATTGTTGTGATAATTTTGTAGATGCGTTAGTTATTTATAAATGTTTAATGAATTTAAATTAGTTATGATAAATATAAAGACCACAACGTAAAATACAAATATTTTTGAAGTTAAATTTGAAGTATTGTTTTTGGAGAAGAACATCTCTAAACTTCAAATATAAAGTTTTGGAAACTTCAAAATGAAAATCCTTTTTGGAGATGCTCTAAGTGAAACTTTTTTATTTAACATGTTTTTTTAATATAAAAATTGATTGCAGCAAAAAAAAGAATTATAGCAGTTTTAAAAGAATTATCAATATAAAAATATAGATAAAAAGATGGACATAATAATTTGTTCATCTCTATGTCTTATACTAACAATTGGAACGCTGAATTTAGGGCTGGGCATATTACCCGGACCCGAAAAACCGATCCGAAAAACCGAAAAATTCGAAATCAAAACCGAACCGAAATTTGATAAATACCCGAATGGGTATCAATTTTTGAGAACAGAAAGATCCGGAACCGAACCGAACCGAAATTTTTCGGGTACCCGAAAATACCCGAAATATAACTTAGTACCCTAAGATATTTCAGATATTTTGGGTTTTTTAGATCGGATAACCAAAAATACTCGAAATATACAAAAATACCCGAAAAATTAGTAGCCGAAGATACCCAAAAAGACCCAAAAATACCCGAAAAAACTCATAAGTATCCGAAATACACGAAAAATCCCCCCCCCCAAAAAAAATTAAAATTTTCTCAAAATACACAAAAATACCCGAAAATACCCGAACCCGATTTAGAACCGAAAAAAATTCGGTTCTTTTGCGTTTCCAATTTCAAGAACCGGAACCGACCCAAACCCGACGAAAACCGAACCGGACCGAACCGAAATTTCTTCGGTTCCTAAATGGATACCAAAGTTTAGGAACCAAAATAACCAAAAATCGAAAGAACCGCCTCGAACCCGACTCGAAGAACCGAACGTCCTCCCCTAACTGAATTTATATGGTAGATGATTTCATCAAATTGTAGAGCCAATAAATCTTGGGTAGACTCACCTACACCTCCTAACATTGAATGTAATAAAATAATTGTACGAAGACCATAATAAACTCCAACGGTATTCCCAATCACATACACATTTAGTTCGAGGTTCAACTAACTATTATGATTTTATTGAATGAGTCACTCATTAGGAGTGGAATTGGGAAACGTAAAAGAAAAAATTGGAACAAATCGATAAATATCACCACATTTATAATTAATGTTATACAAGTTAGTTGGTCGCATGCGGATATTAAACTTTTGTAAATTTTAGATTTGATATATTGAAATTTTCGACTTTTAAAATTTTCAACTAATATGATATCTTAGTTGGATCAAAGTCGCAAGCTTTTCTCTATCTGTTTTGGAGCTTGTGTGGTTTGTTTCCCTTTGTTTTGATGTTTAAACTTACACTCTCGTTGGTTCCGGTTTATTTTAATATAACCAGATATTAAAAAAAATGATAAAATTTTTGAAAATTTTGAACATGTAATTTTTATTTAGACAATACATTATTATATGAATTTTAAAATAGACTAGTGCTTATTCTATATGGCATATCCTGCAACAAATTTTTTTTACGGATTTTAAAATTCGACCTCGCAAAAAATATAATGATAAATACCATATTACTCCATTTAGTAAGTCTAGCGTAAGATTGAATATTTTACAGATTTTGACATTTGATCCCGCTAGAAACTATAATATTATTAAATTGTTTTATTCATGATTGTCAATGTCGATTCATTGTTTAGTAAATTTATTTTCTGTATAGTTATCAAAAACTAGAAGATATAATACTTTATTTGTTCATAACTTTGTACGATTTTTTTAGCAAATCAAAATATACAATATCTTAATAATTATTTAAATATAATAAATTTTATATAAAATGTATAATTGATTTATTGAGTACCATTAATTTATTTTTTAATTTATATTATTTTAAGATATATTTATATTATATCATATTTAGAATTAAAAATGTATATATATATATAATATTTTTATTAAAAAATTAAATCTATATATATATTATATGAGAAGTCGCTTGTTGACGTGGCGAGCTCACAAAATTTTCGGGTGACATGGCGCAATTCTAGAGCTCGCCGGTTTTATATTTTTATTTTAAAAAATAAGTTTACGCTTACATGTCGCGTTTTTAGTGGCTTCAAATTGTTTTTCGCTTAAAATAAAAAACGTTTTTTTGTAAAAGACTAAACTAACCCTACTGAAAAATACAATATTTTGTGGAAAAAAGAAAAAAAATTGCTTGTGTTTATCTTATCACTTTCGTCGTTTTGATTTATTGTTTTCTTTATACATATTGTTTAATGAAACCTAATCGATTTCCCATCGACAGTCGTGTGTTCTTCTTAGAAATATGCTTTCTGTTTACAAACTTAACCTTGATAAGCAACTAAAACCTCTGAGCTTCGTCTTCTCTACGGCGCACAAGTTGCGATCTTAACGACTCTGGTTTCTTCCAGTTCCAGCGTCTCTCCTTTCTTTTCTGATCACGTTCTCCTCTTGAGGACATTACTTCTATTGCAAAAAAAGTGTTAGGGTTTTGGTTCGGCCCTCATCAAGTTGTGAAAAATAGAGAATTCACCCCTATATGCGTTCAATCTGCTGGATATTTTTGATGTAAATGAAATTCGTTGAATTAGTTTTTTTTGTTTGGTAGGTTTCGTCAGGAAATTTATGAGAGCATAAACGTATCTAAAGCGTATGTGTAGTAGCTTTTCTTTTCTTTTTACTCAGGAATTGCTTCAATTTACACTATTTTCCCTGAACTTTAAAAACACATGAGAATCCATATAATACGTTTTGTTTTGTTTTGTTATGGTGTTTCAGCTACTGTGCAAGGAACATAGATCCATGGTAGGATATATATGTTATATATGCATGTAAGATGTTTCCCTTGAAATTAACTTATATAAAGTGTAACTCATTTTTGTGTTTGTGTTTTAAGGGATGTTTTATCCAAGCTGCTTCTATTTGGGAGAATTTGAAGAGTCCCATGCGCATGGTTAGGGAAGATGTTCGTCAATGGTATGCACATGTAAAGGACGATCTGTTACTTTGATAGAGGTTTGTTTTAAGATGTTGCTATTTGGATTTCTCTTTATATGTGTTTTTATCACTTTAGGATGACTCTTTGTTGAGCGATTTTTAACGGACCAGGGATATACTTCCATTGTTCAAGATGTTATGCTATCAAGTAGTTGAACCAAGTGAGTTCATTTAAAAATATGGAAAGATTTTATCTCACTTTTGAGGAGCACATCTTCTTAAACAGTTACTGATTTTAACTAGGTATATACCCGCACGATGTCGCGGGACTTTGTCGTAACCATACACTATTATTAAATTGATCGTTATGTTATTGTTTGATTTATCTGCAATACAGTTTAGAATATATAATTTACTTTATTGTAAAAGTAAATAAATAATTAAACAAACAATGTGTTATTTTATAATATGCTCAATAATTGANAATGTGTTATTTTATAATATGCTCAATAATTGAGGTCATGTTCGTTTGGCAGTCGTTGGCGATAGCGACTAGCGATAGCGACCGGCGATAATTTTTGTTGTTCGTTTCGTAATCGCT
>OVAN01015005.1:844-11625 GCA_900406275.1 Anastatica hierochuntica
AGCCACGGTGAGTGGAGATCTGAAGCAGAAGGATGTCGTTTGGTCGGATTTCAGGTATTGTCCGGGTCGAAGCAATTTTCATTCCAGTAGCTTCGCCTTGTTCTGAGACTCGTTGAGTATGTTGTGGTTGGTCTTCGGTTCCCCTCTTGATTTTTTAGTGTAGTCGTTTTGCGGTGGTTTGAGTCTGTTAAGACTCGTTGTTGAAGCCTTTGAAGAAGGGGGTTTGTAGTTAGAGTTTAGTTTTTAGATGTTTTTTAGGTATGGTTTTATGTTGCTGTAGATCTTTAGGAGAGGTGAAAACTATGGGGTTGAACTTTTAGTGATCTTAGCTAGCCAGGCTTGTTGTGTAGGTTGATTGGTAAGGTTTGATGTCTGTTAGTGGCTCTTGGTTGCCCTTGTAGCGGCTCGGTTTCTTCCTTTCCCTCGTCCTGTTTGGTTCTGGTTGGCTGTGCTGTAGTGTTTGTACTGTTTAGGTGGTTAGTGGGTCATGAGAGAGGTGTGCTCGCCCTACTAGCTAGGAGCTACGGTTTTTCCGGCTCCTCAGTAAGGACGTGTGCAGAGCGTCTTGCCGTAGGTCGTTGAAGGTCAATTTGGTTCTGCTTTAGGTGGAGCTTTATTCGACGATCCGGATTGGATATTCGTGTGTGTTACTCGAGGCTCCAGCCAAGTGGTGAGCAATATAATGAGTTCGACGTGTTTTTCCTTCCCCAATAATTTGGCTTGAGCAGCTCATCTCCATTTCTCCTCCGATCGTCGCCGCCTTCTCCCTAGATAGTATTTATCTTTTAAAAGATCCTATTAGTTCATCTCCGTTGTGTTTTTAACCTTTGGTTATGTTATTTACGGTTTTAAATCGTTTCGAGTTTTGGCTCCGGGGATATCCTTCAAACCCGCCGGCTTCTGGCTCCGGAAAGGCGTTTGTTCCTTTGCCGGCCTTTTATGATCTCATGCTTAAGTTTAAATAAAATCTTTAGATGAAAAAAAAAAAAAATAACTAAGGGCAAAATCGGAAATACAAAAAAAGGTTTGGAAGAGAGAGGAGAGGAAGAAGGAGACATGAGAATCATCTGCTTAAAATCCAATCGCATCCAACGATGCAGTCGTCTTTCTCCACCTACCTTTCTCTCTCTCTCTCTCTCTCTCTCTTTCTCTGATACTTGCTTTTGTACCTCTTCACGGCGTTGGAGTTTAAGAGTGAAATGAGCTGGTCGATCTTCAGATCCATAAATTCTCCAAAGCTCGACCTCTCCGCCGCACTTAGCTCCTCCACTCGTTGCCCATTGGTCGCTGCTTCTCTTTTCAGAATGTCTTCCACTTCTCCTCCTTTCGCTTCCCTCTCTATCTCTGCTTCTTCTGGTAACTTCTCTTCTCTCCGATTTCGATTCTTTTTCTGCATTATAAAGTTCAGATTTTGAGTCTAAACTTCTAATTTTCTTGTTTTTTTTTAATTACTCAAAATGTTTGAAAATGGGACTTACTGTAGAAGTTGTGGTGTTTTTTATGAGGATATATAATGAGAGTTTTAGGTTTTTTGCAGGTAAGAAGGAAGTTGTAGCTACAGAGAAAGCACCAGCTGCTTTGGGACCATACTCTCAGGCTATCAAAGCCAATAATCTTGTTTTCGTTTCTGGTGTTCTTGGACTTATACCTGAGGTTCCTTTCCTTTCCAATTTCAATGAAAGTTTCCGATACTCCAATCTTTTATGTGTTCTAAGATTGCAACATTCCGTCTTGTCTATTTTTGTTTTGTGTGTGTAGACTGGAAAGTTTTTTTCCGACTGCGTTGAAGATCAGACAGAGCAGGTGATGTAACTTTCAAATTGTCATTATGGTATCTATAAAGATTGGTTTTCTTTGTCAAATTAATGAGATTCTGATTGTTTTGAATGGTGTTTTGGAAAATGGCGGTGAAGATGTAGTGAGAATGTTACTAGTGTGCATAGTTCAGGCTGTGATAATGAGATATGGACTTTTACAACACCAAACTAAACCTTTTGATTTTTACCTTTTAATCTGCTTCGTTTGGTACTAGTCTTCATATTAACTTCCGCTGTAGCTTTAGCAAGGTTGAGTGGCTACGTTTCTTCTTTCTGATTTTGTTTGTTTGCTTCTCTTGTTTTTTTCCGGATATCGAAGATACTCAAGAACATGGGGGAGATACTGAAAGCTAGTGGTGCTGATTATTCCTCGGTGGTGAAGACAACTATAATGTAAGGGGTCTTGCTTTCTTCGACAGGATCATCATCATCATTATGAATTCTGAATCTAAAAAGCAAAAGCCATCTCTTTTGGTTTTCTCTTACAGGCTGGCTGACTTAAGTGACTTCAAGAAAGTGAATGAGATATATGCCAAATGTGAGTTCTTCTGTGTTTTACTTGCAGAGTTGTTAAGAACTGGTGTGAAACTTTTCTCATCCATTTTTTGTGTGCTCTATTGCAGACTTTCCAGCTCCTTCTCCTGCGCGATCGACATATCAAGTAGCAGCTTTGCCTCTAAATGCCAAGATTGAGATCGAATGTATTGCAACACTCTAGAACACAATCAATCAATCTCGATGAACTGTTTCTGGTTTGGAAGATGTCAAAACAAATAAGAGATTCCATGGTTATGGGGCTTATCTTATAAACCCATTTTTTTGAACGACTTTCATTTTGCGGATTATCAATCATTAGGTTGGTTGCAAAATCTACACTAGTCTTTAGGCGAGTGTCTTCATCTAAATATGGTGCCGACTTCTTAATATGTATTGAACACAATATTTGATTAGAACCCCTTTATGCTTTGAAGAACACTTGTGGCATTTAAAGAATTACACATTGAGGAAAGATAAGAAACTAAACGAAGTTTATATACAAACAAAGTTTCAAACCGCATTAAGATTAATTTGTTCAAATTTGTCCTAATGTTCAAAATTATTCTATCTAGAAAACTGAAAATATCGAACCGTTTAATATAATCTGGCAAAAAAAAACGACAATCAGATTAGTACATACTGTGGTTAGTTGTTATCTATGTTGCATGGAATCAGAAGCGAGTACGCGGAAGCGAAGCGTTTGGAATCGTGGAAGCGAATTAGTTTTAAAAAATTAGGAAGTTGTACTTGTTGGAAGCATTATGTGTGTATATGTGTGTGTATATATATATTTATATATATCAAAAATTTTCGTTTCTCCTTCCTCATCACCATGTGTACGATACTCTTCTTTTCTGTGTCAGCATACAAAATTATTATCTTCTCTACTGCGAAACCCACGACAAATAAACAAACAACTTTTGGTCGCAGACTCTGGTCGCTGGTCGCTGCAACCTCCAAATGAACATGACGTATATGTACAATACAGAGCAGCCTTTTTGAATGTCGATTATTGAATGTCCCAACATAGTTTCATTGGTTCACAATTTCAATAAAACAATTCATAAAATGTACATACCAATCATAATATTTTATGAGTTATACATCTTATATATTAATCGAGGAGACGAAGAGAAAAAGTCAGTGTAAAATAGTTTATGTGTCGATCAAAGAGTAAATAAAGGAACACATAACCAATCAAAATATTCTAACTAATATTAATTTTTAAAAATAAACGCAAAATCTCAACAAAAACATAAATCAAACATATGTCTTATTAAATTTAGTTCCATCTTGAACATAAAGTTAAAATATTTTAAATATTATCATAAAAATTAAACTATTTGTCGATATCTTGATTGAAATCTATTTTAGAAAACATAATATTAAAATATTTGAATATTTATAAATTTACCAATGTAAAATTTTTTTTTAAGTAAACTTTGATAATTCAAAAAATCAAACTCAATTTTATTAACGTGACGAGATTTGAGTATAATATTTAGATTTATAAATTTAGATATTAGATTTATAAATTTGATTGATAAATGTTATGAGATGAGTGGTTTAACTAAAAAGATATGTGGTTGGTTTATCCTCCAAATCAACGAAAATAATGAACGATATCAGTTATTTTAGTAAAAATTGTGACTTAATATAAAAAATTCTATAATTCAGCTGCCGAAGTCTTGCGAAAATAAAAACTATAATGAAAAAAAGGAAAAGGAATAGAATAGTCATTTGCATTGCAAAGAGAGCCTGATCAATTTTATAGTTAGAAAAAAATAATTTACATAAATAAAGTATTATTATGTTAAGTGCAATTAGTATGATTTTTTAATTTAATATATTTTAATTATGTGTTTGGCACGAATCAAAATCTAGTTCTTTAATTATTTCTAGGCCATTTTACATTTAGATACTCGATCATATCTCATATATTATTTGCGATGTAAATTGCATGGAATTGAAAATTAGTGCAATTGATTACAAGTGGACCGTTAATAAAATTTTAATTAACAAAAGAAACTAAAACACAAAAAAAAATAGTTTAAAAAATAAAAGAGGAAAAATTAACAAAAAAATTCAGTGAAAAAAGAAAAGATTTAAAAATCTTATTTAATCATTATTATAAACAAAAATAAGACTAAACATATATTATTTCAAAATTAAATAAAACACTTCTTTTAAAATAAAAAATAATGAGTTAGAAAAAAACAAAATTATACATGAAAAGTTGACTTATAAAAAAAATCATTTAATTTTAGTTTTTAAAAATAATGCAAATCTCTTCTTTACATATTTGATTTATTCTTTACAAATGTTGCTATATAAAATAAAAAATATTGATGAAGGTAATATTATTGAAAAACCCAAATTATTTACCTTTACAAAATTTTTTTAAAATATTATAAATTTAGTTTCAACCGAAAACATTCATATTTCTATACCTTAACTAGGTAAACAAAAAATAACAACCAGTTGTGGATCGACACGAACCTTACTGTCGAAAAACCTTTATAAATTATATATTACTCATGTTAAATATAATGTATTATCCTTTTGAACGTTCATATATGTACATATAAATTGTAGATACTACATTTAAGAATAATCATATAATCACATTTTCTATTATAAAAAACAAAAACAAAAAATAAAATTAATAAGTCGTAGATTAGCATTAATATTAATATCATAATTTCTAGCAAGATCCAATATCAAAACAATAAAATATTTTCTTATATGCAGAATAAGTCAAATGAAAAACCATATTCAATATATATAACAATGTGTATTGACTAAAATTTAAAAAATACATATAAAAGTTTAAAAATCAATATTTTTGAAATAGCATATAAATAATGCGTAGTAATTATAAATTAATAAAATATTATATTCCCTAATTATCAAATATATAATTCTTTTTAAAATCATTATGTCTACATCGTTTGCAGACCAACAAACTAGTATCAATGTAAAAATATTGTCTATATCTTGTTACTGTTTACAATTTCTCCAATATATTACAAAGTTTTTTTGTTAAAATATATTACAAAGTTTTTTTATCTAACTAATTAAAAGGGGCTCTTTATGAGCGGTAAGACTGTTCACATCAGCTATTTAGAGAGAGCACCTCCTCATGCCACATCAGCATGTCTTCACACTTGAGAGTATCCAACTCGGCTTTCCCAAAAGACTTGAGAAGCAGCCACGTCAGTATAGTTTGTTTGCCTCCCTCCTCCAATATCTTCTAACCCATGTAACAAACATAGCAAGCATCAACGATTAAAGCCAGTTACTGGGATGTACCTCGCTAAGGCTCATCTAATAAAAATTTTGTCGGTGGTTCTCTTCATTCTAGCTTCTACCTATATCAATCTTTTCGTCTTCTCTCTTACAAAACCCCTAATTTTTATAATTTAATTACAAAAAATCAATGCAATTCACAATCTAACTCCTCCCCTTCTATTTTATTCGTTTCATTTGATCTATATTTAAAGATGGATTGAACAACAACGTCGAAGAACTACGAATAGCCTCTCCACAAAAATTGAAGGAGCATCACAGTGACCGAATCCAGAAGTTGGCGATATCAGGAGCTATAGCGCTTCGTACACGGCGGCGGCGAAGAAACGGGGGAATACCGACCCAAAGTTCGAAAGGAAGAAACAGGTCATGAGTTACAAGATGTATAGTGTTGAAGGCAAAGTTAAAGGGTCTTTTAGAAAAAATTTTAAGGTGGATTAAGCAATACATAGGTCGTCTATGACTAATGGTGAAAGTATCAAACTTTTTTCTCTCTCAGATTGTTCCTTCTTCTTCTTCTTCAGTTTTGGTTTCTTCTATATTGATATTGATTTTCTGTCTTCTTTCACTTTTATATATCTCTGTGTGTTGTAATCTTAAATGTTACTATTATGGTTGTACCGCCACAGAATTATATATGATCATTTTAGTTTCACATATTTTCTCTGAGTTTTCATGTTTTTCCTACCGTAGATTCTACAGAGTAAAAAACTTTGGATGAAACTTTTGCCTTCAAAGTAGATATGAGAATCTTCTTGATTCTAACTATGGTTGTAATTGATGTATGTTGTTAAGCTATTGTGAAGCGGTCCAAGTCGTATGAATACTTAAACAAGAGGTATCAAGTGAAGTTCAAGAGAAGGAGAGGGTATGTCTTCTTTGATTTATGTTTCATTTGTGATAGGCGTGTTATATCTTTCAAACTATATTCGTACGTATGCATATTAGATGAACCAAAAGATGTATGTATACATAATTATTTAACTAGGGATACCAAAACAAAATTTCTTAATTAGAAATTTAGAGATAAAAATATAATTGGTTCAGGGTACTTGAAGATGAAAATAAAAAAGTTCTTTTCTACACATCCACCCTTAAGCTCCCATAATTGATTACCTAGCTTATAGGTTAGACACATCTTCAAGCACCGTCAATGAATATACCGTTAAACTTTTATAACAAATTGTGATTTGTAAGTATGTAAAACATCAACAGACTTTTGAAAATGAAAAACTTTTACAAATACCCACGCGTAAAAGAATAGGAATGTCTCCTGGTGAAGGCCTGGGATGGGAGCAACAATGTCAGATGATGAAGATGACTAAGTAGATATTTTGGGGTTTGGTCATTTAGATCCTACTGAGAGTGAGAGATCATTGATGGAACGAGTAAGGCAAGAACTCAAACAGGTACTAATAAGTAGCAAAGTATATGGAGTGAACTATTTGGCTACACAAGAAAATATGAATGAGCTAACAAATGTAGAAGCTTTGTTTGTTTTGGTT
The DNA here is from genome assembly GCA_900406275.1 of Anastatica hierochuntica. NCBI lineage: Eukaryota > Viridiplantae > Streptophyta > Magnoliopsida > Brassicales > Brassicaceae > Anastatica > Anastatica hierochuntica. The sequence continues at coordinate 8,013 of OVAN01015005.1, forward strand.
GGAAAAAGGGTTACAAGGAGAAAAGATTAGACATAAGAGAGGAGATACTAAGGAAGAGAAGTGCTGGGAAATTAACCTCTGTTCTCAAAGTTCGGTGGCAATCTCATTCCCAATGGCCTTTTTACCATACTGTGAGTTCTGTCTGTCACTCATCTCAAATGTCTTCTGAACATCTTCTCTCAAATATTGAATTTTTTTGGCAGAAGGAAAATAAGGCGAGGTTGGTGCAGGAGACATGTTTGCAGTTAAAGCAGATAAACAATCGGCTCATCACTCTGAGACAGAGGAATTGACATAGCAATCCATCTTCTTCAATTTTCTTGAAGAACAAACACAAAAGGTATATATGAACATTTTGCTTTCGGCTTAAAAACAATAACCGAAAACTTTTCCATTAGACTCAAGATCTGAAACATTTTTGTATGGATAAAAGCAAGGCAGGTGACAATAGTGGAAGAGAGCGTTTCACTTAGAAAAGAAAAATGATATATGAAGTGATTTTGGGACATGGAAAAGATGTGGACTCAAAACATGGTTTACGTATTAAAGTTGAGAGAGGAAGAAGAAAAAGTTGGGGCTATATCACAAAAACAAGGAAATCATAAAAGAATTTAAAAAAGAAAAATATCACAAACATTTTTCCTCGCATAACGCGGTGATACTCCTAGCCACACCAGCTTCAAACACAAGCATTCTCCTTACGCCACATCAGCCTCCAACCACTCGCCGTCTGCACAACAAAATCCACATCATCTCAATTGTTCTCAAAACAACGCCACGTCGTTTTGACCCCCTCCTCTCAGCAACAACAAAAACGGGAAGGAGTCTCCATCCTAAACTCGGCCACGAGGCCCATCACCATCACAACACGAAACCTTAATTATACTTCACTACTTTGTTCCACCCTCTTCATCTCCCCAATTTCCCACCTCCTTTCTGTAACGCCCACCTTTCATTGCTGCAATTCATCTTCCATTAACAGAATCGCTTCCTCATCTCTTCTTCCATCAACCACGAGATGACAACATTGCCTTATATAAACCCACATGAACGAACTAAAAGATAAGCCTAAAAATTTAGACATAATTGCTACACAGATCAAATAAGAATTGATACTTTATGCAAAACCCACTATGAGAATCGACGAACTCAGCAGCGACCAAGACGCAAACTTGAATGGTTAAGCAATTGTCATTACCAAAGCCACTGAACATAAAGAGAAATCTGTTGCCTTTAATGGTGTTACAGGTGTGGCCCCATCTATTTCTGGGTCCATAAGAAGAATCTTCGACACTTATTTATTGATTTTGCTGTCCTTGGACTCCCTCCCATCTCATTTTCCAGGAATAACAAAAATACACTGCAAGATCTTTCTTTTGTATGGTTGAAAAATGCAGAAAAAATCTTTTAAGAGCTTTTGAGGAAGGAGATTGAAGATGACAAAAATCCAAAAAGCACAATCAAATTTTTAATTTTTAGGGCGATACAGAGGACGACAAAAGTGCTTTGTTTAAGTGTATTAACAATGACAACAACATTAATAAAAAGTTACTGAATTTTAATGAGTAAGAAACCGAACCGAACCGTCCCTTTCGAACGTGAATCAAATAAAAAAAATATCCTAAACGAGATAAAAATTACAAAAGTGAACTAGCTGAATCCGAACCAAACCGAATCGCATTTTAAGTGGTTAATCAAAACAATCAAATCTTATTCAAAATTAATATTTTATTAAATATATAAAAAACATATATTCAAATATTGTAATTCATCAAAATATTAAATAAAAAATTGAATACTTTATGTTTTGTTGTTAATTTGGTTAAAAATCAAATCCAATTTGAAACCGAACCGAGATTCTTTAACAAAATACCATTTTCTTTAAGGATTCTATTTTTTAAACTTGATTGAACTGAAACTCGAATAATATAAACTGAAATCGAACCGAACCGATATACAATTTATCTTGAATGAATCATATTTTTCGTAAACGCGAAAACTCGAAAACTAAATAACCCGAACCCGACTAACCAAACAAACCGAACGTCCACCCCTAACTCAACATTTATCTGGTCAACTTTTAAGGCGCTACGCATATTGAACATTTTTTTTACTTTCGCAAAACATTAGTATTTGATATTGCATCCATATTCAATTTACTTTCTTTTTAAACATTGCACACGCTAAATAGAAACACAAAACTTAAAAACACCAAGCCAAAAAACAACTTCATCAAGCCGACATAAAATCAAGAAGCTACCACAAAACACATACACAAATCCGCGGAACTTCCCCTGGTAAGTTAAAAAAAAATCTATCTCCGGAAATGCCACGAAAACACACGTAGTTTATACATGTAAGAGAATCCTAAGGATAAGGAAAAAAATCATAATTTCCAAATCACACAATGTGACCACAATATGGTTATATTTTAATATCTACGCTTTATAGGTAATTATGATTAGTTATACTTCTTCTCCAAAAAGAATTACCTTTGTAGTAAATATTTGTTCAGGGATGAAAAGCAAGTGGAAGAAACTAGCAATGCATGTGTTTGCATTCTTTTTTTTTTGGGCACAACTTTCTCTCATTAATTAAACTTGCTCTTGATCATCCTTGTATGTAGTTCTTGATCATCTTTGTATGGTTTTGCATTCAAAATACTTAAAACACAAAACATAAGAAAAAAACATACAATCCAAGATAATTTAAACACACAAAAGACAAGCTTATACAAATATAACAGTATTACTAGTTCAAAGCACAAACATGCAGGTGGTTGATAACAAAGCAGAAAATGGAAATGCACGTTTCTTGGTTTAGAGAATCTAATAATTAGGGAAGTAGTTGGTTGAAGAATAGCCTCCATTTCTACTTGAAGTATCAACGTATCATTCACAATGAAACCCTTTGATGAATCTTTGAGAACAAGAGTGGGATAGGGGATCGATTTTGAAATAATGTGGACTTGCCAAATTCTATCTTCAACGGCAAATACATCTACGCTTGACCAGCTTATGCAGAAAACCTTTGTGTGACATCCGCACCTAGATTCTAACTCACGTAACCTTAACTCAACTCTTGAACCAATTTTATTCAATAAATAACTCAGATATCACAGCGGAAAACCAAACTAAACCGGAAATCCAAACTGAATTTGAAATAACCAAATAAAACCAACGAGAATTCAACAGAAAACTTAAATTCAATAAAACCCAAAACGACACCAAACACCCAAGTCATCATCTCCGGTTAGTCGTCTTGCTCACCTGCAGGGGGGGGGGGAAGATTTGGGAGGAAAGAGAGAAGGAGTGAGTGACAGGGGAATCACTCAGTAAGGAATGGGATGCTACACCACACAAGTCCGCAGTCCCAGCCTAACAGAGCAAACATCTAGAATATAACATCAATCACGCAAACATGGCGAACAACCCATCCTAACACTAAACCCCGGGTCACTTAATTATCCTCACGCAATCTACTTTTTTCCCATGCAACAATCACAATCAATGGTATGCTCAACAATATCTTTATGCGCATGCACATGTACCCTTATACTCACACTCACACTCAGTCATCCCATGCTTTTCAACTACCCCAAACAATGCAGCAA
>OVAN01015006.1:0-11624 GCA_900406275.1 Anastatica hierochuntica
TGTGTATCTAAGCGTCCTTCACGTTTTGAGGATGCAGATTACGTGGCCTATGCTTTCACAAGTGCTGAATTAATCGAGTTTGATGAACCAAAGACATTTCAAGAGGCTCAACAAAGCAGAGAAAGAGATCATTGGAATTCAGCAGCTGATGACGAGATGGTGTCTTTAAAGAAGAACCATACTTGGGACTTAACGAACAAACCTAAAAACTAGAAGGTTATAGGCTGTAAGTGGATTTTTAAGTTGAAACCAGGAGTTCCCAGAGTAGAACAACCTAGGTATAAGGCGAGGTTAGTAGCGAAAGGGTTTGCTCAAGTTGAAGGGGTTGACTACAATGAAGTATTTGCTCTGGTTGTGAAACACGTTTCAATTAGGTTACTACTTTCAGTAGTGGTAAATGAGGACGTGGAATTAGAACAGCTAGACGTCAAGACAACGTTCTTACATGGGGTCCTGAATGAAAGCATTTACATGAACCAACCGGAAGGGTATGTACAAAAGGGTAAAGAGGATAAGGTATGCTTACTAAGAAAATCTCTTTATGGACTGAAACAGTCACCATGAGAATGGAATCACCGGTTTGATTCGTTTATGGTTAAGCAGAATTATCGGAGAAGTGAATACGACCCTTGCGTATATATGAAAGGTACAGAGGTTAAAGATATGGTCTACCTACTGCTTTATGTGGACAATATGTTAATTGCTAGCAAGGATATGTCAGTCATTAACAGCCTAAAGAAGCTTTTAAATTCAGAGTTCGAAATGAAGGATTTAGGGGCTGCTAGAAAGATATTGGGTATGGATATTTTTCGAGATAGGCAGAAAGGGAGACTGATATTATCACAAAGTGACTACTTAGACAAGGTTCTTAAGACATTTGGAATGACTGATTGCAAAGCAGTTTCTACACCCCTAGGTTCACATTTCAAACTACAGAGCCTAAGTGAAGACCAGGAAACAAAACAGGCAAGTAGGATGGAGAAAATACCGTATTCGAGCGCGATCGGCAGCTTGATGTACGCGATGGTCGGTTCCAGACCAGACCTTGCCTATGTTGTTGGTATGGTTTGAAGATACATGGCGGGACCTGAAACAGATCACTGGTCAGCGGTAAAGTGGATTATGCGATATATTAAAGGAGCTAGAGAAGTGAACTTGACCTTTGAGAAAGGAGCAGACTTCAAAGTAAGGGGGTTTTGTGACTCAGACTTCGCATCGGATCTAGATAAACGCAGATCGATCACAGGCTACGTCTTTACCGTCGGAGGAAACACGGTGAGTTGGAGGTCGGTTCTGCAGAAGGTTGTTGCTCTGTCTACGACGGAGGCGGAATACATGGCATTGTCAGAAGCTGCAAAAGAAGGAATCTGGTTAAAAGGGATTTGTGAGGAAATATGATTCAAACAAGAAGCTGTGGAGATAAACTGTGATTCACAGGGAGCAATCTGTTTAGCGAAAAACTACATGTATCACAGGAAGACAAAACACATTGCGGTTAAGTACAACTTCATCAAAGATGAGATTGCTCAAGGACTGATAAACCTAAAGAAGATACACACATCAATTAATCCGGCGGATATGCTTACCAAGTGCTTACCAGGAGAACAGTTTGGTAACTGCTTGTCTAAGCTAAGGATTATTGAGGCTTGAGCTCTCCGGAGCTGTGTCGCCGGTGATGAGAGATGGAGACCGGCGATAAGGTTGATGGGCTTCTGCTTCATGGTTTAGTCAAAGGTTCGCCGGTGGCTAAATGGGAGGCAGAGGTAAGTACGAATCAGGGAAAATCGAAGGATTCGGTGGTTCTTACATTAGAAGCTTCGACATCGGCGATAAGATTGGTGGGTTTCTGGTCAGAAGCTGGTCAAAGGATCGCCGGAGGTTAGAGGAGAAGCAGAGGTAAGACTGACTCCGGAGATAAAGGTTTCGGCGGTGGCTGAAAGTTTTTCCGGTGAGGGTAGCTTTGGCTTGCGGTGTGAAAGTGAAGAGCTTTGGTTAAAGAGGAAGCTTTGCTTTCAGGTTTGGTCAGAGGTTCGCCGGAGGTCAAGGAAAGAGCAGAACAGATGCCGTTTTCCGGTGATGGTAGCTTTGGTTTTCGGTGTGAAAGCAAAGCGGCGTGGTTAAAAGAGAAAGGTTTCTGCTTTTGGGGTTGACTATATGGTTCGTCGGAGGTCAAGGAAGAAGTGAAAAGGTGACCGTTTTCCGGTGATAAGGATACGACAATTCCAGGATCGGGGTGTAGCTCGTGGCGGCTGTGGAAAAAACAATGTGTTTAGGGAAATTAGGTTTTCTTCAGACACAAAGAATCGGGTGGAGTTTTGTCAAAAAGGATTCTAAGTGTTAGTGGGCCTTTGGTAATTCTGGCCCAAACGCAAAAGGTTATTGCAGAATACTTAAGGAAGATGTTAATGGGCCTCAGAGGTTTGTTAAATGATCCATTAAAGACAACAAGTGAGTAATATAACAGAGAGGAGAAACAGAGGATAAGAACTATCGTAACAAACTTTTCTCTGTGAAAAAAATTCAATCTCCTTCTTTAGTTTGTTATCGCCATTGTTGTACCTGAGAGTAAGTTTCTGTAAACTCACCAAGCTGATAGTGAATTTCCAGGCACAAGATCCTGAAGAGAGATGTACCCAAGCTTGGGGAACTCTATATTTTGTGTTGTTCTTCTTTCTTCTTTTTCTTTCTCTTAAATTCAATGTTCAATGTCTGTGAGTTGCAAATCATATGACCTGTGAGCAAAAGAGAGAGTTAGCTACAGATTGAGGACAAGAGAATCAAGCCAGATTCTTCTACAATATTCATTATCTTATGGTATTATATTCTTGAAGGCAAAATAAAAGAAGCCCATTACACGAGCTAGGCTTCGTAGTTTAGTGGCTAAGCGCTTGCTCATAAAACCCGGAAGTCGAGGGTTCGAACCTCCGTGTCGCGCGATGTACGCGTAGACCCCGTGTGAAGGGCTATGGGCTACCGGATCGGCCCGTTGTGATCCGGACCCCTCGTATGTAAAGGGTAAATTCCCGTTAATAGGGTAGGGCTACCGAACCGGTCCGTTGTGGCCCGGTTTGCCGACAAAAAAAAAACCCATTACACAAGAAAACTTTCTTTCGTAGGACACAAGGAACATGTGAAAACATACACTAACTGTAACACCTCTAATCCAACAAAAACCTAAACCTAAATCTCAAATTTAATCATAACCAAAACCCAAAATATTTAACAGATCCACTGTTCGATTTTGGGCTTGGGCCTACGATAAAAATAAATAACAAATGATCTTGTAAACTAATTGACTAATTGTCAATGTTATTTCCCTTTTACATAATTGCAAAACAAATTCATCTATCTGATACAATAGCAAAATGTGCTGTATATAAATCAATAATTCGTATATTACAACTAAAATATGTCAAGTTATGTCAATTTCCTTTTGTTATAAAATGATTTTGTCTCAATCCAACTTAACTTTCTCGTTGAATAACATAAAAATAAGACAAATTTTTTTTTTTTTGAAAAAAGGTTGTATCGTTGAAGAACCAGACAAAAGCTTCTTGTGCAAGAAACAACAAACATTGCAGTCAACGTACTGAGAACATCTTGCCGTTTTTGGTACAAACACAAGGACTTCACTGCAGTAAATGTGATGGGCCAATTTTGGTAAAATCTCATTTTAACGGTGCGTATATGGCCATCTTTAACAAAGAAACCCTTAATGGGTTTCTAAACATTTTTTTAATATTATTTTTGTGTTAAGAGACTTAGTTAAGAGACTCATCAAATTTTGTTCTGCAACCATAGTCTCTTAATTTAGGGTTTTTAAAAATAAAAAATTAATATACATGTAATTTTTTGACTTATCCGAAATGGATCCGAAACTTCAAAAATCGTAAATGAAAATGTAACGGTTCCAAAAACTGAAAAACAAAAAAAAACGGATATGAAACGGATATTTTCGAGTATTTTGAGTTCGGATCGGGATATTTTAAACAGATCCGAAATGGACCCGAAACTTCAAAAATTGTAAATAAAAATGTAACGGTTCCAAAAACTGAAAAAAAAAAAAAACGGATCTGATACGGAACCGAAACGGATATTTTTGGGTATTTTAGGTTCGGATCGGGATATTTTAAACAGATCCGAAACGGACCCGAAACTTCAAAAATCGAAAATGAATATGTAGCGGTTCCAAAAACTGAAAAACAAAAAAAAACGGATCTGAAACGGAACTGAAAAGGAACCGAAATGGATATTTTCAGGTATTNAACGGATTTGAAACGGAACCGAAACGGATCTGAAAATGAAATTGTTCTGATTAAAAAGAAGAAAAAAAACATAAGATACGACTTAAGAGTCGTATCTTAATTTAGATACATAAGAGCCGAATCTTCTTCTATTCCTTTTTTTTTATTTTTAATTATAAAAATTTTAAGAAATGGGGTTAAGAACACCGTTAAAGATGCTCTAAGCTCACTCTTTTTCTTCTTTCATTATAAGTTTGAGGTTTTCCAATTACACTAAACTTTTTTTTTTTTGTAAATCATAATGTTTTTGGAAGATACCAAAATTTATGAAAAATCTAACTGGATCAAAAATTGAATTCGGAACCGAATAATATATTAGTTTATACAGTTTATATTGTATTCTTCTCATTTTATCAAAATATTTTTGAAATTAGTTTATGTTGAACTTTTTTTTTTGGTCACAGTTTATGTTGAACTATATGATTTCTTTTGGTAATAATGAAGTGAATTTGGAAGATAGAGGCTAGGAAATAGAACTAAATAGAAACGATGAAACGATGCGTTTTGGAATTTTCTCTCACGACGCCTCCTTGGCTCGCCGCCGACGGTTATCTCGCCGCCTCTTGGGCGGTTGAGTTATGTCTTGCCGAGATCGTGGCTACTATCTCCCGTGCCCACGTTCTTGATGATTTCCCCACGATTTACCACTCAAATCGTGATGTATCCAGTATTTATCGATCCTTTTTCCTTCAAATCTTTCACAACTCTCACACCCAAAATCAAAATCACCCAGCAAATCTTATTTCTCTTCTCCGTTTCAATCTGTCTCTGTTTCAAATGGCCGATAATTTACGGCGTAACCTCCAGGATCTTGATCTCGGTGTAGAAGATGAACCCTATCCTTTGCCGCTGGCTGTGTGTGAGGCAGGCTGAGGAAGAAAACCGCTTCATCCTAATCGGCAGGCCGGTGATGCCACGACGTCAAAACATCAGGGCAATCATTGCAAATCTACCAAGGATTTGGGGTCTCAATGGTATTACTCATGGTCGGATTGTGGAGAACCGACGGTTTCAATTCGTGTTTCCGTCGGAGGATCTGATGTTGTCTGTTCTTCGTCGTGGTCCATGGGCGTTTGCCGATCGCATGCTCATTCTCGAAATGTGGACTCCGCTCATGAATCCATTGATGATGAATTTCATCAGGTTTTGGGTGCAGGTGCGTGGTATTCCTTATCAATATCTGAACCATGAAATTGTGGCTCATGTTGGCCGAGCCCTGGGACCGTTGATGAACATAGACTATGATCCTGCGGCGGCAGTTCGTGCGACCTTTGTTCGTGTTCAGATAAATTAGGACATCAACCTGCCATTACGATTTCAACGCCACTTTCAGTTTACACAGGGAGTTAACACTTTGCTCACTTTTCATTACGAACGATTGTGAGGCTTTGTGATGTCTGTGGCAGAATAGCTCACGATTCGGGTCGCTGTTTGCTAAACGATGATGGTGGGGAGTCGGATATGAGTGATGGTGATGATGGAATGGATCCTCCACCGCCGCCGAATCCACATGGTGGCGTTGTTCTTCGGGAGATAAATGACGATGAGGCTGATGAGATCAATGCTGAGCGGGAGAATGGACACAGGGAATATGAACTTTTGGATCGAATGGAGGAAGGGCTTGATCACCGTCAAGCACATTTAGAGGCAGTGCAAATCCCGCGGCAACCTGAAGGAATGGCTGGAACTGATCAGGCCATGGAGCCGGTTCCTGAGGATGATAGCACCGAGGAGTTATCTGCCCAAGAAGATGAACAATCTGATACGGAAGTGATTCTCATTGACGATGATACTATGACTTCTCCTTTGGCAGGTAATGATGATATTGAGACTTTGGTGAATTTGTATCCTACATTTCCTGTCACAGATGGTGAACCACGACCAAATCTCAAGCGTAAATCTGTGGAGGATACTTTTGTTTCTGGAAAGAGCAAGGTTCAGATCCGTGAGAAGGGTGAATCAAGTGGCAAGGTGGGCCCGAAACCACCAAGTCTGCCATGAATACATCCGTTTGGAGCTGTCAAGGATTGGGCATTGCCTTGACTGTTCGACGCCTCAAGGAGATACGAAGAAAGTACCTCCCGGACATCATTTGCCTCTTGGAAACTAAGCAACAAGACGACTACATTAGGGACATTTGTAGCGATCTCGGTTATGATTCGGTTATCACCGTACCTCCTATAGGCCTTAGTGGGGGTATAGCTATCTTTATTAAGTATTTTGTTTCTGTTTCTCTTTGTTTTTCTGATGCAAACCTTGTAGATCTTGAAATCAAGTTTAATGAATTATCTTTTTACATGTCTTTTGTGTATGGATTTCCCGAACCATCTAATCGTCATATACTTTGGAAACGACTTGAAAGAATTTCAACTACAAGAACTGAACCATGGCTTATAACCGGTGATTTTAATGAGATCACTTCCAATGATGAAAAGAAAGTTGGACCAAGAAGACCCGAGAGTAGTTTTGATAACTTCCGGAGAATGATAGCTACATGTGGCTTCACGGATTTGAAAAGTTTTGGGAACAAATTTTCTTGGACGGGTAAACGCCGAACCCATACAGTATGGTGTTGTCTAGATAGAGCGATGGCGAATTCACAGTGGCTAGCCCAACACCCCTCGGCTTTAGTTGAATTTCTTCCATTTGAGGGCTCTGATCATAGGCCTTTAGTGATCTCTACTTCTACGAATATTGACACTCGCCGAGGTAGATTTTGTTATGATAACAAACTTGCAGAAAATGAAGAGTTCTGTCAAACGGTGGTCGATTCATGGACCGCGACCCGTCACTGCCATAACCATTTGCAGGCGAAGCTAGTATCATCGCGACGTACGATTTCTCATTGGCGATGGCAAAATATATCAAATGCTGCTTTGCGCATTGCCGCTTTGCGGAAAGAGTTGGAGCATGTTCAAACAGTTGGGGGAACTACGGAGAAAATGATTTTACTCAAACAACAACTCCCTCAGGCTTATAAAGACGAGGAAAACTTTTGGAAGCAGAAAAGTAGAAATACTTGGTTAGCTCAGGGAGACCGGAACACTAAGTTCTTTTTTGCCTCTGCAAAATCGAGATTAGCTCGAAACCGGATTTTGGCCATTGAAGATGGAGTTGGTAACATCTTTCGTGGTGATGAGGAAGTCGGAGCTGCCGCTTCACAATATTTCTCGACTCTCTTTAGTTCGGTCCATCAGCGGGACTATCAAGCTTTGAAGTCCGCTGTTTTCTGTGATTTCCCGCAAAGAGATACACCGGAAATGAATGAATCCCTTACTCGTCCAGTCACAGAAGATGAAATCTACCAAGCGATATCACAAATCGGGTCCACCAGAGCACCAGGCCCTGATGGTTTCACAACGTCTTTCTTTCAACAATTCTGGGCAACAATAAAGGAAGATGTCGTTCAAGATATACAAAGTTTTTTTGAGGAGGGTGTTATGGCTAATCTGAGTAATCACACAAATCTATTTCTCCTGCCTAAGGTTGATGTTCCGAAAACGATGGCGGATTTTCGTCCGATAGCACTTTGTAATGTTTCTTACAAGATCATCTCTAAGATCCTTGTAAACCGACTCAAAGGCTTCCTTGATCGGATCATTTCTGATAACCAAGCGACTTTTATTCCTGGACGACAAGGTATAGATAATGTCATAGTTGCTCATGAAATTCTCCATTCTTTGAAATCGAGGAAACGATGGGCAAAATCCTATATGGCGGTCAAGACAGATATATCAAAGGCGTATGACCGCGTTGAGTGGCATTTTTTACGGGATACTATGATCGCTATGGGTTTCTCTGCGACTTGGATTTCATGGATAATGAAGTGTGTCGAGACTGTCACTTTCTCAATTTTGATCAATGGCTCACCTCAAGGATGTATCACGCCAACGCGGGGCATTCGTCAAGGTGACCCTCTCTCGCCCTATCTTTTTATCCTCTGTGCTGAAGTCCTTACCCATCTTTTCAATAAAGAAGTGAGAAATAAAAAAATCAAAGGCATAAAGATTAGTATTATGGGTCCAACAGTACATAATCTTTTCTTCGCCGATGATGCTTTATTCTTTTGTCATGCTCACCCACAATCAGCACGAACTATACGGAGAACACTGGAGGTTTATGAGAAACTATCAGGGCAAGCCGTTAACCTACACAAGTCGGCTGTCACCTTCGGGTCCCGCGTGCGGGATCACATTAAAACTCAGATGCGTCGAACTTTTGACATTCATAATGATGGAGGTCATGGGAGCTATTTGGGCCTTCCTGAACACGTAGGCAGAAAGAAGAAGGAAGTATTCACATACATTGTGGAGAGAGTTAAACAAAGAACGACAAACTGGTCAAATAAGTTCCTGTCGAAAGTTGGGAAGGAAATTTTACTAAAGACAGTGGCGCTTGCACTTCCAGTATATACAATGAACTGTTTTAAGCTCCCGCTTGGCATCTGTGAAGACATAGAAAGCGAAATCTTCAAATTCTGGTGGAGCAAAGGAAATGGTAGACGTTCACTGCACTGGTACTCGTGGAAAAGGATGAGTCATACCAAGAATGAAGGAGGCCTGGGCTTCCGGGATATAGCAAATTTTAATGATGCTCTTCTTGCAAAACAAGTCTGGCGCCTCTTACAAAATCCCGCGAGCCTGACTTCACGAGTTTTACGAGGTCGGTACTTCCCACATTCAAATCTTTTACAAGCAACGCCTGGCTCAAAACCATCTTTTATGTGGCGTTCGCTACTTGTTGGTCGCGAACTTTTATATAAGGGTCTACGAGTAGTCATCGGAGACGGAACTCATATTCACATATGGTCTGATCCCTGGCTATCTTTATCTCCACCACGGCCTCCACAACGACTCTTGGGACCGGTTTCCCCACTGGCCCATGTTTTAGATCTATTTAATGAACGCGGACAATGGGATTACCTTAAGCTACAAGCTCACTTCACTCCGGCAGATGTTGAGGTAATTAGTTCAATTTACCTAAACACAAGCAAAATAGGTGACCAATTTGGCTGGCATGATTAACGTGATGGGTATTACAATGTCAAGTCGGGGTAATGGCTAGCCCATCATATTACTTCATCAAAAAATAATACTCCCCCACCGCCGGGAGATCCAAATACCAAAAAGCTAATTTGGAAACTGCGTGTCACTCCGAAGTTAAGATATTTCCTCTGGCGAACTCTCTCTCTTGCGCTACCGGTTGGGGCCTGTCTACGATATCGTGGAATTATTACTGATGGTTATTGTCGACGGTGCTGCTCAACAGAAGAAGATATGAATCACCTCTTTTTCCTTTGCCCTCATGCAGCTCAAATTTGGCGTGCTTCATCGGTTTCATTGCCTGAGTTTTTGGATCACTCAATTAGCTTCAAACAGAAGATTCTAACTATCATAGAAAGCTGTCTAAACAACATCTTTACTCCCTTTCAACAATAATTACCCATTTGGATCCTGTGGCGTTTATGGAAAAGTAGGAATCTCTTAGTATATCAACAAAAACATAGTAATTGGTTCCAGGATATGCAACAAGCAAAGGATGATACGTTGGAGTGCACAGTGAATTTAGCTAGAGTACTGCCACCTCCAATCTCTTCAGCTAGACGATCTGAATGGCAAAGGCCAGCAATATCTTTTATTAAGTGTAACTATGATGGTGCTCGGGATGCTAGTAATAACACCAAAGTGGGATGGATACTACGAGATCATGATGGAGCCTTCCTATGCGCAGGGACGACGAAGTTGAAGAATTGCCAAGACTCTCTTGAGTTGGAATTGCAAGCGCTTTTAGTTGGGATGCAACAATCTTGGATGCGAGGCTATAGAGCTTGTATTTTTGAAGGAGATAATAAGATTCTACTGGACCTTGTTGAGAAGAGATCCGTTCATTTCGGTCTTCGTAATTTACTACATGAAGTCCACACTTGGCAGGAACGATTTCAGGAAGCTCAATTCATCTGGGTACCAAGACACTCTAATGAGGCTGCAGACAAGCTTGCAAAGAAACCTCTTCGACAAATCTCTTATATATGTTTTAATTTTGTTCCATATGGTTTAGAAGACATATTGTATGAAGACCGAACAAGTTCTTAATGAAAATTGAAGACGTTAAAAAAAAATGAAGTGAATTTGGACTTGGGCTGAAAATTAATAACTATTTATATTTGTCCTAACCAAGCCCAAAGGCCCATATTAATTGGGACTAAAGCGTCACTCTCTCTCAACCGCAAACGCCCATAATAGGAAACTTTCTCTCTCTAAAATTTGGCTTTATTAATAACAGACGCAATCCGAAGCTAACGTTGCTTTCTTCCCACTCCAAATGGTTCTTGAGTAATGGTCTCTCTCTTTGCTCTGAGAACACTGAGAAAGAGAAAGACTCTTAACGAATAAGAAGAAGACTTTCTTAAAGAAGACTCTACACGTTTGATTCCGCCATTGATACAACCTCCTCCGAGTTAATTTTTCATAGCGAGTTGATTTTGATCAAGTTGGTCTGTTCCGGTTTACTCTGAATTCAAGTCGGTTATTTCCGGTTTAAGCGCGAGTTTTTCTTCTTCTTCTTCTTCCACTCATGGATCTGACCGATGATGGGTTCGGAGCTAGATCCGGCGATGTGAGCGGACTCGAATTGCTCAATTTCAGCGACGAAATTTGGCAATTGGTGACGATGCCGCCAGAGAATAACGGCTGCTTCACAGCTTTGCTCGAGATGTCGGCGACACATGCCATGGAGCTTCTCCATTTCACCGATTCGTCGTCTTCTCAGGCGATTGTTAACAGAGTAGTCGCCGGCGGCGGGGATATCGTTCCCACTCTTCACCACCCTTTTGGGTCACTGACTTTTCCTTCTAACTCGCTTCTCTTAGACCGCATGGCTTTCTCGGTGCTTGCGACAGAGCAAAACGGAAATATCTCCGGTGAGACCACGACTCTGGGTATAGTCAAGTTCGAGCCATCGGAGACCGATTCATCTCAGCGGTTGGTTTCTTATCCAACGGCGGAGAATCAGAATCCGACCCTGACCTAGAACCAAAGCAGCTGTTCCGGCAAAAGGAAAGAACGCGAGAAGAAGGTGAAACCAAATTTTCATAGTCAAAATCAAACTAAAAGAGATTAGCCCCTAACTCCATAATCCTTAATTTCTAGGTCAAAAGCTCGACGAAGAAGACAAAGAGCTCAGAAGAATCAGATAAGTTACAGTATGTTCACGTTAGAGCTCGTAGAGGGCAAGCAACAAATAACCATAGCTTAGCAGAAAGAGTAATTTACTGTAACGACCCCGACCCGGGGGTCAGGAATTGCTCCAAGCGGTATAGCC
>OVAN01015008.1:0-11620 GCA_900406275.1 Anastatica hierochuntica
GCGGCCTGACGACCTGGCGGCCTGACGACCTGGCGGCCTGACGACCTGGCGACCTAACGACCTGACGACCTGGCGACCTGATGACCTGACGAGCTGCCCAGCCGGAGGGATGACTAATGAGCGTACTAGACGAGAAGACCTAGCTGCATAGCTGANAATCCCACCTCGCGAGCGATCACACGTGTAAACATATTCCTCAGAAATCAATAAAACTAAGACCTTTTTCGTATATTATAATGCAAATAATGCACCCGGTATTCTGTGTGGATTTCGGATCCAACAATGTTATCTTTTGGCGAAGAAGCTGTCTATGTTGTTGTGATGAACCAACGTAACAATATATATTGAAGAGCAAAACAAACATATTTATGCAACTCAAATTATTGATCGAAAGCGTTTGCTTAGAAAAGTTGGCTTGCAACGTTATAAAATCAAATACCTTAATCGCTGAGGATGAAAGTGAGAGCGATCAGTTTTGGTTCATCGCATCTCATTCTCATCAGCATCATCATTAATTAATAATCATTTGCCAATAATGATGGTCGATCTGCTAACATCCTTAATTAATAAGTTACTTAAAGTATTAGTTATCCATATTTAGGATTCAGTCGCATACTTTCGGCCAATCTGATCTCAACATAGTTGTCACATGCCATCTTCCATTTATGTATGTGAAGAATAATATCTCAAATAGAAAATAAAACGGAGATCTTAACTAATATATAAACTAAGATTTGACCCGCGTTATATACAGAATCATATTTTATTAATATTTTTGATAAGTTACAATTTAAACAAATTTTTAAAAGTTATTATTTAAATTTGCAATTTTTTAGTTAGGGTTAATAATTTGGTATTGGTTTAAGTGTTTAACCGTTGTAAACTCAATAATAATTCTTTTTGACAATAATATTAGCTTCAATTAATGATTTTATCATATTTTGCATATTATAGCTTAGTATTTAGTAGAGTTTCCTTTGCATTTTAGGACTTTTTAGATTATTTCAAGTCGTTTTCGAGTCTTGATTAGGAAAGTTCATATAGGAGTCTTAGATGTTGCATTTGTACATTCTTCCCCTCCTTTCTATCCTATTTTAGGTCACCTTGATGATCAACGGATGAACCAGGGACTCGGAAGCAAGAACGAACATCTTTAACACCAAAAAGTGAGTCTGGCGGTCAAAAGGGTTCTGGTTGGCGGTCTGCACCGTCAACCCATATCGCCAGCCAGCTACAGAACAAAGCTGGCGGCCAGAGGCACTGTGGCTGGCGGTATGCACCACCAACCCAGACCGCCAGCCAGCTTCAAAACAAAGATGGCGGCCAGAGGCACTCTGGCTGGCAGTCTGCACCACCCTCCCAGACCGCCAGCAACTCCTATTTTCACTAAAAACATGGGTTTGACCCGGTTTGTCTCGGGTCAACCTGACCCAACTTCTCAAATTCTATAAATACTCATTTTAAATCATGTTAAACCCCTAAGCTTTTATATTTTGATAACTTTTGTATGTCTTTTGGATCTAGAGAAAAATCTCTTTGTTAATCTTAAAAAAGTTTGCATCTTTATCTTTTCTTCTTGTTCCTCTATGATTGCTATGACCTTTTCTCTAGTTTCTGTGAGTTTTCTTGAGCATGATTAGTGAGTAGTAATCTAATGTAAGCATGAGTTAGGTTGATCAAGCTAGATCTAGATGCTAATAATGATGTTTGA
This sequence comes from Anastatica hierochuntica, assembly GCA_900406275.1. Taxonomy (NCBI): domain Eukaryota; kingdom Viridiplantae; phylum Streptophyta; class Magnoliopsida; order Brassicales; family Brassicaceae; genus Anastatica; species Anastatica hierochuntica. The sequence continues at coordinate 1,712 of OVAN01015008.1, forward strand.
GGTTGGTTTCATATAAATTTACATGATTTAGGGATGTTTAAAGCTAGATTTAAAGTGATCAATCAAATCCTAGATCTTAAGGCTTTCACACCCGGAAGGTGTTTGATGAAATGCGTAAGAGAATCTAAATCATGCTTAGCATTCTTAGCCTATGGGAATAGATGATTAAGGTGTTAAGTAGGCTATTTGGCTTGTGTATAATGATTTATAGACTTTAGATCACTATCGGGAGATTGAATTGATTTAGAGTTTGTTAAATGGACTAGAATCATGGAAGTGATCTAGTTGACTCTTTGCCTTGCCTTTGATATGAACTTCATTACCCAAACTTTACATTTAGTTAGCATTTTGATCACTTGATCATAGACTTAGCTCATTGCTTGCATGTTCTTCATCATTGAGTTTTGTTAAAGTAGTATTTAGTAGTTGAGTTTGCTATCTTGTTTACTTTGATTGTTAAATTATGTTTGGATCCAATTGCATTTGATAGACTTAGATCAATGAACTAGTAATAGGATTGATTGTGTGAAAAGTTTGCTTCGTGTGGATTCGATAATCCATTACTACAGCTACTAGCCTTATACTTGAGGTTTAGAGTTTAGTTGGGATTAAAACTCGATAGAGAACAAACTTCTCCTTATCAAGTTTTTGGTGCCGTTGCCGGGGAGCAATATATTTTTCTATTTATTCTTCATTAGTTTATTGAAACTAAGTCATTTCTTTTTATTCAAAGTCACTAACTCTTGTTCACTCTTTGTTCTTGTCTTTATAGGTGCATGAACTTGCGTAGTAGAGGTCCATCAAATTTGATTCCACAAGTGGAGGATATAAGGAGATTGGAATGAGATAATACTAGAGCAAGGAGAGAAAGAGAGAGACTCGAGCATCTACAACGTTTGGAAATGGAAAACCCTCATCCTATTGGTAATCAAGGAAACCATATGGGTGATAACAATCAAGCTCACGGAGTTGGGATCCAAGACCAAGGGCGCCCTAGAGCACAAAGGATAGGCGCTTATGATGAGCCCAACATGAGGAGAGTAAGGACCGATATTCACCCTCCCGCGGTAGTACCCAATAATTTTGAGATAAAGCATAGCCTCATCAATATGGTCCAAAACAACAAGTTTTATGGTCGACCATCGAAAAACCCTTTAGACCATCTTGATGAGTTTGAGAGGCTTTGTAGGACCATAAAGATAGATGGGGTAAGCGAGGAAGCCATCAAGATGATACTACTCCCCTTCTCATTAGGAGATATAGCCGCTCAATGGGAGAAGAGTATCTCCACGGATTTAGTTTCAACATGGGCTCAAGTTGAGAAGGAATTCATGACGAAGTTCTTTCCGAAGCAAAAGACCGCAAAAATTCAAAACGACATAACTAGCTTCAAACAAGGGTATAATGAGTCGTTTCATGAAGCTTGGGAACGTTTGAAATCTTATATCCGGTCTTGCCCTCATCACAGAGTAGCTAAGGATGCTTTGCTAGAGATTTTCCATCGCGGTTGTTTGGAAAAATATCGGAATTCACTTGACACGGCAAGCAAGTGGAGCTTTGCCAACTTAGACGTTGAGGAAGGTGAAGAGCTCATCGAGAACTTATCCCAAAGCGATCAGAGCTATGGTCGCGACAAGGATGGGAGTTATAAAGATGATTCTCGGTTGCAAGAGCTTAATGAAAAGATTGAGAGGCTTACCAAGATGAACCAAAAATCCATGAATGTAGTGGAACACGTGGAAGAAGGTAAAAGTAATAGAAATGACCAAGAAATTGGGGACCAAAAAGACCTTTGCTACATTCAAAGGGGATACTATTCAAAGCCTTACAACCCTCCGTTTAAGTATTGGAACAACAATCTTTCTTATCGGAACCAAGATGTTGCCAACCCATCGGACCAAAGCTACCCGATGCAAAAGGAGAGGCCACAAGAGCAAGCTCCAAGCAACTTCCCACCAAAAGGACCTTTCAAATTTCTCACCAACACGGGAAGTTCATCTACTCAACCTCCAAAGGAGGACGAGAACACCATCCTCTTGAAGCAAGTTTTGGACGGACAAAATAAGGTCGCTTTTCATCTCAACAAGAGAATGGGAGATGTGAATCAAAAAATTGATGGTGTTTGGAGTGACCTAAACAAGAAGGTTGAGAACCTAGTCGCCCATATGAAAACGCTAGACAACCAAGTGGCTCAAATTGCTAGTTCTTCCAAGAACAACGGTAAGGGAATCTTATCGGGTAAACCTGAAGCGAATCCGAAGGACTTTTGCAACATGGTCTTTGAGAACGACACCTTAGATCATCATGGTGAGATTGTGGTTAGTGAATTTGAGAGGTTTTTTGGATGTAAAGTTGATAATGATGGGAATATCCGATATCAAGGAGACGAATTGCTACTCGAAGAGGTTAAGGTTGAATGTGTTGATGAGAAAATGGTCGTTGCCCAATCTAATCCAAAGAAAGAGAAATTCACCCTTGAAAATGAGTCTTTAAGTAAGCCAAAAATAGAAGCCAAGGAAGCTTTTAGTGGTGAAGCCACAACCACGGAAAAGAAGCATGTGATTAACTTGCAAGCGGATGTGGAATCCTACAACCCAATTCTTCCCTATCCCCAAAGATTCATTAAGCAACAACTCAAAGAATACTTTGATCTTCCGGTACACAAGGTGGATATTGTCTCTTACGGTTTAAGGGAACTAGCTACAAGGAATCCTAAGCTCAAGGCTAGAATAGAGGAATACGAGCTAAGAAAGAAGAGCCTAGAATTGCTAGCTAGAAAGCACGGTGTGCTACCCCCTCTACCCGAGACAAGAGTTCTTAAGAAGGTTTTAAAACCCGGAAAGTTTGTAGTACCTTGCTTGTTGGAAGAGGTGTTTAAAGAAGAAGCTCTAGTAGACACCAGAAGAAGTGTCAATGTGATTTCATCCAACATGATCATCAAATTCAGAATCAAAGAGGCAATCAAGCCCACTTGTCCAATAGCTTTTAGAGACTCATCCGTCAAGAATCCCATAGGGAAACTCGAAAAATACCCTTTGAAGGTTGGGGATTGCATAGTCCCCACGGATTTTGTTGTTGTCAAGATATCGGATGCGGGTAAGTTCTGTATGCTACTTGGAATGTCATTCCTTGAAATCGTTGGGGTAAGAATTGACTTTAAAAGAAAGGAAGTTGATCTTCCAAACATTGATCCCCAGGTATCTTACAAGATGGTTAGTGCACGAGATGAGATTTGTGGTACTTTGACTTTAGGGGATTTCCAAGAGATTGGGGGAATCGAAGAAGAAATTGTTGATCTAAGTGATAGTCTATTTGTTCAAGAAGCGATAAAGGATTACGAGCCAATGGAAGAGTTTGACTTGTTTGAATATTTCAAGAGGTTGTTTAGGTATGATGATGTTAAGGGTTTCTCAAGGGAAGTCCCAAGATTGGACTCCAAGAAAACAAGGAGAGCCCGGAAAGGAAAAGACAAAAAGAAACCACAACTTGTGGTCGATAATGAGATGATTTTTGCAAGTCATGCCTTTGAGAAAGGAGCCTCCAAGGAATAGTATTACATAGAGAAGACGCTTTTAGAAAAAAGATAGAGTCTTCCATGCGCCTCATTCCTATGAACATTGAAGGAGGTGTTGTTGAATACAAGGTGAAGTGTAAGGGAATGCCCAAGCTGTTCTGGAGAGCAAGAACAAAACTTTCTTAGTGGGTCTTGGATAAAGGATTGAAGTTCAAGATGGAGATGGCTTTTAGAGTGATCACCTTGGAGATGTTCAACAAGGAAGACAAGAGCACTGGAGATGCTCATTCCAAACTCCACTAATCAGGAAAGGAAGCAATGTCAAGCTAGAGACGATAAACAAGTGCACTTGGGAGGCAATCTCATGGTATCCTTGTATATATTTTAGCTTCTCTAGTATTTAAGTAAACTGCGTTTGGATTGTTTTTGTGGGTTTAGGTGTTTAGATGCAAAAATTTGGGAGCGGAACATGTTCGGACAGATGTTGGCGATCTAGGCCACTCTGGCTGGCGGTCTGCACCGCCAAGCTATACCCCTAGCATCAATTCAACCAGGCCTGGCAGTCAAGGGCATTCTGGTTGGCGGTATATACCAGCCTCCCAGACCGCTAGCCGCCAGGTAAGTTCACCAAAACTCACTTTTCTTCTTCCCAAAACCCACTTCATCCCTCTCTCTCCTCATTTGCACGAAATTGAGTGAAGAAAACACACAACTTTCAACTTTTCTCTCATTCCAAAACCAATTTCTTTGCAAAGGTAATCTCTCATAACTCTATCTCTTGCTCAATCTCTTGAATCTTTCAATATTAGTCATTCCAAGTTTGTAAGTATCATTGTTGAGATCTTTTGTGATTGGGTAAATCATTCTCTTAACTATAACTTCATAGATTGAGTTGAGATTGTTGAGATTTTGGATTTCAAGGTTAGGGTTCTTGGACATTTTGAGAAAAGTGAGATTTAGCAAAACTATGAGATTGTGGTTGCAATTGGTTCTTTAAGGATTCAATGCTTTGCTTGGAACTTGATATGGGGTCAATTTTGAGTTTTTCCATGGTAGAAAAGCATTAGTGTGAATTCTTAATTTCGAAGTATCATTCTTAGGTACTATGAGAAATGAGTTGGGTCAATCTTGATGATGGGAATGGTTAACGCTTCTTAGCAAGTTGATGAGTTATGCTCTTTGTAAAAAATGCTTTAGAAAAATCATCTTCCACACTCTCTAGACTCACATAGCTTTTGATCTTTCTAAGGTACAATGGCAAACTATGAGCACACTCAAGGAAGCTACACCTCTTACCAAGCAAATTGGGGACAAGCAAGCTCATCTACGAGAGGAAAAAGAATTTAGGGCACCAAATTGTTGGAATGGAAAAGTGAAGAGATAGGGCATCTAACCGAGCTTCGCCAACTCAACTTTTACCCCACAAGATTCGCCGATGAAGAAGTGATGAGAAGAATGGGGATTTATGAACAAGTTGACGGCCTACTAGATAAGATGAGCGTCCGGATCCTTTTGACAATGGATGAAGAAACATATCCTGAGCTAGCCCGACAATTCCTTGTTACCATCACTTATGAAGAAGAGGAAGAAGGCGAAAGTAGGAGACTTTACTTCCGAATTGGCCCAAGCCGGTATTCTCTCACATTCAACCGGTTTTGCGAATTGTATAGTTTTCCACAAACGGGAACATTGATCGTACCTCCGAAATTCAACCAACTATCGTTGCTTTGGAGGAACATTGCCACCAATGAAGAATACGACTTCTTAGTCGGAAAATATCAAAGATCAAGAATCCAACAATCCGCCATGCTATGAGGCTTCTCGGTAAAACGATGTTTGCAAGAGCACATCCCGGGTGGTCAACTCCGATAGAATTGGGACTTCTCTATGGAGCTATAGGATATAAACTCCAAGGCCACGTCGGTAGGGTCATCCCATACTCCGGTTATACATTGTGCCCAGGGTCTACCTTCCTATTGCACCTCATGAGCATTCGAATGAACCTTGATCAATATGGACTAGATGGGATATACATCGGTGGAATGCTCACTCCGCTCTTCCGCTACGCATATATTGATTTCACCTTTTACGAAGAGCTTCCAGAGAGACTATACATGGACGAAGCTTATCTATTGATGATAAGGACATTGACGGGACGGTACATCGAGCACTCACTCATGTATGCTTTTACAAGTGACAATGGTACACCACATTTTTGCTTCCTCCCTAATAGCTGCTTCACCCACACGGAGACCAACGATGGCATCCAATTCCGCCTCCCAAAGAAATTCTACTTCAAAGTCTCGAGGCCTCAAGCTTATAACCCTCCGAATGGTGATTCAAGGTACCATTTCTTCCATTGTAAATACCATTTTCTCTCTTATGTTTCTTTTAAATTGTGGTTTGGTCTCCTTCGTCGGATTCTATTCATTCACCGGGACGGTGATGAGTAAGTTCGGGGGAGGGGAATGGTTACTAATGATCATTTTAGTTGTTTTGTCTTGTTTTCATTTCTTTGAGTCTCATATAGTCTAGGATTGCATCGTTCATAATTATGACATAGAAAAACCAAAAAAAATTTGAAAAATTTGAAAAAAGAAGCATATAGTTGCATTTCTCATATTCATGTTATTAAGATCGAGTCTTAGAGCATATAGGATGCATTTGCATAGGGGAACGATGATTAGATTGCCTTGTATGCGGCTAATTCTTAGAGAACCAACCAAAATCCTTGTTAATTGTATCATGTAGCTTGAGACGAAGCGAAAAAATGGAAAATCCATAGCTAGAACTCCCCCTTTTGAAAGTTCCTCTAAGTAAAACCGAGTTGAAAGCTCATTTGATTCTATAGAACTTGAACCTTAAAATTTGGCATTGTTTTTTTCGCTATGGGCTTTTAATGCTTAATCGTGGGTAATCATAAACATTTGGATCAAGAACCGTATTTTTGCCACCCTTTTTGATGATCCAAATGGCCATCTTCATCATTAAGATGATGCCCTTCCCTTGAATCTTAACCATTTACTTCTAGACCCCAATTGATTTCATTTGAGTGAGGTCTTTTTCTTGAAAGTGTGCACATGTGAAAATGCTTGTAAGTAGAAGGACAACAAGGAAAAAGCCTCCTTAGGACTGGTCTCGATTTAAGACTAGTTTAGATAAGGAGGGTAAGTAGATTTTCAAAGGTGAGTTAAGTGTTTTGGGATGGTGATTATGAGAAAAGAAATTAAAAAAAAAAGAGAAGTAAAGGAAATAACACTCTAAGTTGGAAAAAGAAGAAGAATTAGTCTAGCTCTAAGAAGATTTAAAAAAGGTTAAAAGTCCACAAGAAAATAAAAAAGAAAAGAAATAAAGAATAGAGAAAAGATGTTTGTGGACTGCATTTACAAAAAGAAAGAGAAAGAGCTAGAAGTAAAGGAATCCTTAGAGTGGTATGTGCAAAAAGAAAGATTAGCAGTTTGAGCTTTAAAGAAAAGACATGAAAAGAAAGAAAAAGCTTGATAGTGGTTGGGAATAAGAGATATTTGGCATTTGGGTAGAGTAAGGATGTACAAAGTGGTTGGGGACTCTAGTGGAAGCCAAGTCTTTGTATATGCTAATTCTTATTCTCTCCTTCACTTTTACACAATGTCTCACACTACTCTTTTTATGAGTGAACCACTAAAGTCTTAAGTTTATGAAACCTTTGTGATCATCACTTCTTTAACCTTTTCTCACCAAGCCAAACGGTTTTGATTCATTGTCCATAGTGAGACCGGGTTTAATTGAATATGAATGAATGTTAAAGAGTCAAATGAGCCAATAGTTCCAGTTTGCATTAGTCTCAGAACTTAAAGTAAATTGGGGCTTGGAAAGGTTATGACAAAGTACGAAAGACTAGACTCGAATTTTGCTATACGCTACATCTCTCTAAGAATCTTGTTTGGGCACCCTTCGTATAACCCTTAGGCTATGAGTTTCCCACTTTCAAACCTCTTTCTCGGGCTTAGATTCTTGCTCATTGCTTGAGGACAAGCAAGACTCTAGTCTGGGGGAGTTGATGTTATCGTATTTTGCATATTATAGCTTAGTATTTAGTAGAGTTTCCTTTGCGTTTTAGGACTTTTTAGATTGTTTCAAGTCGTGTTTCGAGTCTTGATTAGGAAAGTTCATATAGGAGTCTTAGATGTTGCATTTGTACATTTTTCCCCTCCTTTCAACCCCATTTCAGATCACCTTGATGATCAACGAATGAACCGGGGGACTCGGAAGCAAGAACGGACAGCTTTGGCACCTACGAATGAGTCTGGCGGTTAAAATGGTTCTGGCTGGCGGTTTGCACCGCTAACCCAGACCGCCAGCCAGCTACAAAACAATGTTTCCGGCCAAAAGCACTCTGGCTGGCGGTATGCACCACCAACCCAAACCGCCAGCCAGCTTCAGAACAAAGCTGGTGGCCAGAGGCACTCTGGCTGGCGGTCTGCACCACCCTCCCACACCGCCAACAGCTCCTATATTTACTAAAAACATGGGTTTGACCCGGTTTGTCTCGGGTCAACCCGACCCAACTTCTCAAATTCTATAAATATTCATCTTTAATCATGTTAAAACCCTAAGATTTTACATTTTGTATGTCTTTTGGATCTAGAGAAAAATCTCTTTGTTAATCTTAAAAGTTTGCATCTTTATCTTTTCTTCTTGTTTCTCTATGATTGCTATGAGCTTTTCTCTAGTTTCTATGCTTTTCTTGTGCATGATTAGTGAGTAGTAATCTAATGTAAGCATGGGTTAGGTTGATCAAGCTAGATCTAGATGCTAATAATGATGTTAGAGGTTGGGTTCATATATATTTTCATGATTTAGGGATGCTTAAAGCTAGATTTGAAGTGATCAATCAAATCCTAGATCTTAAGGCTTTCACACACAGAAGGTGTTCGATGAAATGCCTAAGAGAATCTAAATCATGCTTAGCATTCTTAGCCTATGGGAATAGATGATTAAGGTGTTAAGTAGGCTATTTGGCTTGTGTATAATGATTTATAGACTTTAGATCACTATTAGGAGATTGAATTGATTTAGAGTTTGTTAAATGGACTAGAATTATGGAAGTGATCTAGTTGACTCTTTACCTTGCCTTTGATATGAACTTCATTACCCACACCTTGTATTTCGTTAGCATTTAGATCACTTGATCATAGACCTAGCTCATTGCTTGCATGTTCTTCATCATTGAGTTTTGTTAAAGTAGTATTTAGTAGTTGAGTTTGCTATCTTGTTTACTTTGATTGTTGAATTAAGTTTGAATCCAATTGCATTTGATAGACTTAGGGGGTGTTATTGGTTCTATGATTTTAATGGATTTGGATTTCCAAATCAAATCATGTGTTATTAAATATAAGATTTTAAAATCCATATTGAAATCATGTGTTATTGGTTCTATGATTTTGAAATCCAAATTAAAATCAAGTTTATTCAATAATTAAGATTTTTTTATGGATTTGATTTTAATTTGGATTTGAGTGGATTTATAAGTGTTTTGAAGACAAAATTACAAAGACTTAAATATTGAGTATGAAGCATGTATTTTGAAATTTTTGTTTTTTTAACCACTACGAAAAAAATGTCTACCAATCAGGAACTAATAACACATGCCTCAAATTCACTTTACATATATCACAGATTCACTCATAGCCATTATCATAATATTTTTTTTGTTAAAAAAAAAAAAACAAAACTTTATTAATTATAAATTAATTATGTGAAATGCAATAATAGTAGTTTGACAGAAAAAAATCTAATAATAATAAATTCTAACTATAAAAATAAAATATGTTATCTAATGACATTATGTTTAATCCAATCATTCACTTATAGTCTTGTGTCTGAATGTTTGGATCATTTACATTGTTTAAAAGATTAGTTTTGCGTTTTTTCGTAAAGAAAGTTTCTCTAAACTTTCTTTTGAACTGTTGCATAGAAAAATGATTGTGTTTCGTAATCTTCTTTATCATTCATGAAAAACTCCTCACCATGATTTTGTTGCTCTTTGTCCGCAAATTCACATTATAAAGATTAATAATTATTTGTTTAAGTTTGAAATCCATTTGCTTTCAAAATCCACCATTTTTTATTTTGAAATCCATTTTTTAAAATCCATTTAGATTATGAAATCCACTAGTCTGATTTTGAAATCTTTGGATTTGTGAAGAAAAAATCAAAATCTACTGAAATTTTAAAATCCATTTAAATCATAGAACCAATAACCCCCACTTAGATCAATGAACTAGTAATAGGATTGATTGTGTGAAAAATTTGCTCCTTGTGGATTCGGTAACCCATTACTACAACTACTAGCCTTATTCTTAAGGTTTAGAGTTTAGTTGGAATTAAAACTCGATAGAGAACAAACCTCTCTC
>OVAN01015009.1:0-11620 GCA_900406275.1 Anastatica hierochuntica
CTTAAGCTCTTCCTAAGCAATTCAATCCCTTGGACGATACCCTAAGTACTATAACAAGACCCCGTGGATCTTGCGGGATAGGTTTGGTAGTTAGGTTTTATAAATTTAAAACTTGACGAACCACAAATCGTGACCGAACAGTTACCTGTACGAGGACCTCACCAAGTATCACTACCACACCATGGAGGACGTGTACAAGGACCTCAGCAAGTATCCCTGCCACACCATGGTCGCACCAAGGCCGCTGAGGATGATAAATCTAACGCTAAGTCTGGACTTGAAAACTCCGCCAAGGGTAGCCCTAGAGGATGGCCAAACCCCTTGGCAAAGCTGGAGCACGAGAAGTACGTGCCCATGACCTGTCCTGACATGTCCAGCATGGTGATATCCCCTGTTAAGATAGTGACTGAGATGGGACGTATATCCGGAAAGATCAAGTGGCCTTTAAAGATGCAGGCCACTCAGCACAAGAGAGACACGTCTAAGTTGGGTGATTTTTCACCACAACCATGGTCACCTAACGGAGGATTCCTTCCAGCTAAGGTTCAAAGTGAATGATTTGCTAAGAAAGAGATACCTATGAGAGTTCCTCTCTAATAGAGCAAGGGCCTAATTCCTCATCATAGATTGCTCTTTGGCGTACAACGCAATAGTGGAGAGGCCCTAGATACATGATATGAAGGTAGTTCCATCAACTCTACATCAATTCTTGAAATTTCTAACACCCTGGGGAATAAGGGAGATCAAAGAAGATCAGGAATGGGCCCGCTCATGCTACCAAATGACCGTTAGAGCCATTTCTCCAAAGCCCCGCTCGATGGCTACCACATTGGAAATCTCTGCCAAGCCAATGCACGAAGGAAGCAGCCCTCAAAGAATATTGCCGCATATCAGGCAGGTGGGCAAGGTCGCAGATAATAGACGAGCTTGATGGGACCTTGGGGGTACAAAACGACGGAACAGATGGAATACCATCCACAATTGGTATACCAGATCTAGGCAAGAAGACCTTGACGGGCAAGAAGACCTTGGCGCAAGCCTTGAGACTTCTTCTGAGCCATGAGATGGCCATTGTTTTTCTTAGAATTCAATTATGTAATAAAAGCTCTCAAATTCTTTGACGAAAGAAAATGTGGGTCTTTTAATACATACTTGAAATAAAAGAAAAATGATTTCCTTTTTTGGTCAGAAGAAAAATGTTTTCCTTTGGAGAAAAAAAGATGTAACACCTTTGAAAAACTCCTTAAAAATCTACCAAGGCCTTGTGCCAAAAAAAGAAAAAAATCCATATAATGCGGACAAAATCCTAAAAACCATGGCCGAAAGGTCATGGCGGAATGCGGACAGGCTCCTAACTGAGGTCCATATAATGCGGACCAGATCTTAAAAACCATGGCCGAAAGGTTATCGTGGAATGCGGACGAGATCCCAAAAACCATAGTTGAAAGGCTATGGCGAAATGCGGACCAAATCCTAATGGTGGCAGATGCAATGCATCAAAACTACGAGTTAGCAAAATTAATGGATATGTGCACCCTTGTCCATCCTTGTATGCGGCTCATACAAAAACTTAAAACCGCTGGGTTACAATAAAGCTTGCAAAAACTCGATACAACATGTCAATAAGGCTTCGGCCTAGGGACTAAATGTCCAAAGAGGACTTGTGCCCAGAGGCAGGTGTGCCCACCGATCTTATGTATTAAAACATACATCTCAATCGAGACTAAGGCTTGTTAATTAAACGCTTATGAATTCTCGACTCATACAACGTAACATTAGCAAGGGACCTTAGCTCACCAAAGGCTTGATGCCCCACTAATGGTTAAGACCACCACGGATTCTTAGTTCTCTATGCCATGTGCCAGCAGGGTTAGATATCTATTGCTCTAGAGACCATAGTCCACCAGGGCCATGTGCCCAACCTTTTGTTTGAATGCAAGTTCAACAATGAAGGATCGTGGACCTACCAAAGCTATGGATGTTGACCCCAGTAGAGCGGACATAACAAGCAGCAAAGAGTTCTTCATCCACCCAAGGATGAGAACCTCATAAATCTGGACGTCATGCCCAGAGATCAAGAGAGCCCTAGAACTCAGAAGAGAATGTAAATAGCTAACCTCTTTCATGGACCTGACAGGACTATATCTAAAAGACGGATCTAGAATCCATAGTCTGCACCTTCAGAAACAAGTATGAAGATGATCTAGTGTAACCAGCGCAAATCCATTTGTTGTGAAGGCCTCTGCTACAATTCACCAAGGCTATAATGTTGACTCGATTTCTCCTCGACAAAGCATGTCTACCAAGATAATAGACTAAGAAGATGATCGAAAAGATTCGAAAGAGTGGAAAGCAGCCATAAGAAGCCTAGAAAAATAAGGTAAAAGCCCTGGAAAGCGTATCTGGGTTAAAACCTCGAGTCTCGAAGACACAAAAGTTACGAGGCCAACGACCTGAGAACGAGCTCAAAGGTGCAAAGGTCCAAAAGAAATGCGATACCAACAAAAATCCACATAGGTAAAGTATGGCGCTTGACGAAACTAACACATACAAGTCAAGATGGCATTCACTGACTCCTATGGCCCTTTAATAAAAAGCCATCAAGAATATCAGGACTTTTGCCACCTGAAGAAATAACAAGGTTTGCCAAGGCCTCCCCATAAGGTGATAACTATGGTCCCTTAGGATGACGCATAAAAGGTCACCTAAAAAAGGTCTCTATATCTCATATCCAAAGACGCTGGCTACCTTGGAAGCCAGTTAAGATTCCCAAGACCTAAAGCCAAGCCTAAGGCAAGAAATGGATCAGAGGAGTGGAAGCTAAGTCAGATACGATAGACGGCCATGGCAACAATTTGGGACAATAAATAACAAAAGGCGAAGGAGCCCATGGATTTTATTACATCATCACAAAAAATTCTTTCAAAGGAATGATGGCCAGGCAAGTACTACAAAGCGTCTTTTCAGAAGAACGAAAGCTATTCCATTTAGTTTCAGCGGTACATCTCCAACAACTAACCTAAGGTGAGAAGTCATGCAATGTCCTGGAACCTGCATGACCTGAAGCTAACGGCATGACCTTACTTCTACTAAAGCTAAGGACACCTCCCTTCCTTGGACCCAGAGTGTCTATCGACAAAGGACGAATCTACACCATGGGGTCACATAAAGTATCCCCACGGTGGATAAGATCAGACCCGATTATAAACACCAGAGCCAAGGATCGGAGAAAGGCGCCTAAGGTGGAGACTAACCCACAACTTAGATAAGACTCGAGTCTATCTAATGCAATGGCAACAATAGTCCTCGAAGACTCCAAGGGTACCAAAGCCCATCCATTGTAGTTGTTGTGGCTACGATGGCCCAGGATAGCCGGGTAGCCGCAATAAGGGATCCATCGTCTTCTGACCATTGTTTTTGAAGCTAACGCGGCTCATCATCAACCTGGAGAGCCATCTTCACTCCGTTAGTCCTCGTCGTGGACAACCTTGGCAACGTTAAATCCAAGGGAACGACCAAGGATGACCAGCACGATAGGAGGAGATCACCAAGGTGAAATTCCATTTGCATAGCTATGGTAGTAATGAGGGAAATGGTTCACCATTGTTTCCTGGCTCGATGGAAGATCTCAAAGGTCGTTATTCCATCATCACAGACACTGAGAACCTCGTGGCCAATTCCGAATCACCATAGGGGAATCGACGTGAAACGATGGCCTTATCTCCTTATTCTGACATGGTCATCACTCTTGAATGATGGAGGAAATCCAGAGGCGACCCCCAAATATGAGGAAGTCCAAGAGACTCCCAAGCGATTCCAAAGTTGATCCTTTGACGATCCCATCTCGGACCTGCAAGCCAGAAGGAAAGACGATCAGGTTGCATGTCTATAAAAACGGATGGCCAAACACTAAAAAGCCATACTTTAGTGATATCTACAAGAATTTCAAAGAAAACGTATGGCTAAGGCGCAGTGATCAACCATGGAGATCAGAGAAAAACGTTACCTTAGTATAGGAAGTTGAAGCGGCAGAGACACAAACAACGAGAACCGTTAGAGATATGTAGAATCAAAGGAGAAATGGTCAGAAACCTCTCAATGCTATACAAAAAAGATCATCAATGGTGAAATCTCTAAGTCATAATCGTAGATCTACTGCCATCGCCTCAACACCATCGCTACTAATCTGACTTTGAAGAGGTATGCAAAAAAGTAAAATGACCAAGACTCATCAATTTCCCGCCTATATAACCCTAGAGGTAAGGGCCGAAGACAAAAAAGAGAAGGTCAAATTACGCCATGGAGTTCAAGCCCAAGAGTTCAACAAAAATATGTGGCCCACCAAGCGCTAATGAGACTAACTAAGGATGAAGCCATAGAAACAAGAGCCATCGCGGGAGCTTCTCTTATTATTTATATTATTTTACAAAATCGATCGCAAAACTAAGGTATGAATCGAAATCTCTTAAGACAGGATCTACTTTTCAAATTCCACAAGTAGAAAATGAAGAGTGGGGGGCAACTTTTGGAAGTAATTTTATTCTCTTAGTGTCTAGCCATAACCTAGACCAAGGAGACATAAATAAACCTCCTAGTTAGAGGTGCTAACCAAAGCCATAGCCAAGGACACCATCGCCAAGTCGAGGCCATAGCCGAGGTAGGGCGGATATCCCCTAAGTCGGTCTATGATCTTAAGAGATAAGTACAAATGCCTTAATGAATCTCGAGAAATATTCCTTTTGTGTGATAAACTCGAATATAGCAGTTAGAAAATATATGGAAATACTCTAATTCGAAGGTTATAAATACAATGGGAAGAACCCTTAGTCATGGATCTGACCTAAGACATTGAAACATACACACTTTTAATTGACGTCTTATTGAAAAACAATAAAGAAGAGTCTTTTGCATTATTTTTCTATCTCTTTCGCTCATCTCTTCCTTAAAACCCTAAAAAACCATCGATCACCTTGTTCCTGTGCTTCTCCATCGAAGAATCACTCCAAAAAAACCCCAAACAATTTGTTAACTTTTAGTTAACTAATTAAAATTGATTTTACGTTTTTATCCTCAATGGAAATCTCTAATTTCAATGGCATAAATAGTAAATAACATATGACAGTAATGTTCTTTTCAAAATAGTATATGTTTTAGTTTTTTATTTGTCCCATTAAAATTGATTTTCTCTATTTTTGAGGTGTTTTTTGTCATTAATATTTTCTTACAAAAAAAGTAAATCAAGTAGTAGTATTATTTGTAAGCCTTTATTATAAATGTTGAGGGTAAATTTATTCCCTTAGAGTTCGGTCATAGCCTAGACCAAGGAGACATAGATAAACCTCTGACATGGGCCAAGTTTATAATTTACAAAAGTAATGCCCTACTTTCTATCCCCCAAGAGAACGGGTCAATCGTAGTACTTTGGGGTCGTCCAAGGATTTAAAGGCTAGACTAGTAGAACCTAAAAAAAGAGAATGCAAAAAGAGTCCTAGTCTAAGGGGCGATTTAGTAGGGTATTGTCACGGGTCTCCACTAAATCTAATAGAAATGAAGGCCAAACATGGTTAAAACTCATAAAAGAAAGCAATAAGAAAGATAGCAAGAAAGTAAAGCAAGCAAGGAGTAAACTTTGATCTAATTAAATGAAGATTGGATCTTGAGACAATGGTTATGGATTCAGGTTCAATCTAGAGATGTGATGGACTTTGGTAAGGTTTTATTAGAGGATTGAAGTTATCCTAGACCAAGGATCCCTATATTATCAATAAACCTACTCTCGTGACGGAGATCTATTAACCTATACACGTTACAAGGCTCAACTCTCGTTTGTTGCCTTTCTAAACATGTATGTGATAGTATGGCTCAAGCCCTTCTAGCCATTTAGCACCTTGGTGTCCCATCAGGTAAACTCTTCTCATAGTTAAAGATGAAAAACATGATTCATCGAACACTTTCTAGGCGTCAATGAGCAAGCAAATAACTATGAAGAACTAAACAAGATCTAGTAGAAATATAAGCCAAAATCTAGCCTAATCATCCATCACAACCCTAGATTTATCCATATCCTACCATATCTCAAGATCCAAGATGGATCTACTCATTAAGAGTTAAGGAAATCTAAAGACAAGAGATGGGTCTTTGAGCTTGGTCTTAGATAAATAGATCTAAAGAAAGATATGAAGAAGTAAAGATCCAAATCACTCAAGAAAAATAAAGAGTTGTTACAAAATCTTAGATCTCAAAATGAAAGAAAAGATAAGTGTTCTTAAGCATAAGTTGTGATATATCTTTTTCTTGGTACATAAGGGGGCTACATATACTAAAGGAAGGAGAGAGGAAGCCCCAAGAGAGGTCTTTTCTTGTCAAAGTCGCCTGACATAAACCCAAGGGAGGCTACCATCTACCCCTGGGTCGATATTAGCTCACGTTGGGCAGCATGATTGTCAAGGGAGGCCAGCATCGACCCAAGGTTGGCCAGCATCGACCTCTCGGTCGATGGTAGGGTCCCTTGGAATCTTCTTGTGTCTTCTTTCTCCTCGTGGATGCCTTGATTTATTACAACTTCTTCCATAGTGTTTAGCTCCTTTTTTTCCTTGGTTTTTAGCTCCATTTCCACCTTAGATTCACCTCTAGAGCCTTCATTAACCAATCTCAAAGGTGCACCTACAAATGCAAAGAAAGTGGTATGCAAATGCAATATACTCCTAAACTAGACTCTAGACTTAAACTAATGCATTCTAAGACTTATATGCAATATTTATAACCTAAATGTGGATGAAATTAAGCTAAAATACATCAAAATTTGCATGAAAATATGTACACATCAACACTCCCTGACTTTCCCTTTGCTTGTCCTCTAGCAAACAACAAAGACCAAACCTGGAAATGAGGTATGCAAGTGGGAACTCAAAACCAAGATAAGAAAAGTAATGCCTTGTGCCCAATGTCCTCAAAACAAGTAAAATGGTGCAAAGATTATTTAAGAGCCTGAGTACTTCTCCATTATCATCAAAAAACCAACTCTTAGAATATAAACTAAGCATCCATAAACTATCTCATCGCCAATTCCTTTTTACATTCAATTAAGATTAGGTGTGAGTTCTTTACCTATGGGCAATGCATCTTATCCATTCGGTTTTGAGTTCAAAGAAGGGTTTTAATGTAAAGAAGTGTGAAGAGAAGAGGTTCTCTTGATTTAAAGTGGTTTCTCTCAAACAAAGTAGTGCAAGACAATAGACAAAAGAAAGGTGGTAGACGAACAATTCACGCATACAAAGCATTTACTTCCTATAATTGTACCCGCCCATTGCTTCCTAAGAATCTAGACACTTACTTAATATAATACCCATCCTAAATCTAGAAACCATATACTTTTATTAAATGGAACTCCCTCATTCTTTTTTCTTTTTGTAGACAACTAGGGTTTCTTAAGCTTTTAAATTTCTATGCTACTAATCTTCTTTTAATTTTAAGTGCCACTATCTAATCTCTTGGATTCTTTCTTCCTTTTTCTTTTAAGGGTGGAATCTCTAAGATTTTAGTGTCTAAGGTTAGAGCTTAAACTTAGTACTAATCTCTAGTGCATTTTTCTTTCACTTCTTTTTCTTATCTTTTTCGATTTTTTCCTTCTTTTCTTTTTCTTATTGAACAACCTAGGATCATATAAGCACTACGGAACATCTACTTGACTCAATATTCACTAACCATTCCCAAGACTTAGACAAACCCAAAGCCACAAAGCTTTTTCCCTCCTATAACTCTAGTTAGCCTTAAAGTGAGGCTAACTCTAAGAAAGTATCATCTTTGTCGTTCAAATTCTTTTCACTCGGGATTTTGCCCATGTGTGCACTTTCCTAAAGAGGCCTCACATATCGAAATATTAAGGGATTTTGAAGGAAAGGTTTAAGGGTTCACAAGGGTAATAAGAGTAGCAATTTGAGCTAAGAAAGAGTGGCAAAAGATGGTTAAAACATAGCTCAAATGTAGTGATTTCCCATGGTCAAGTATGGCAAACGTCATAAGCAAGATGCTAATATTCATCCAAAAGCCATCTTAGATAGGAATTGACTCAAAACATAGCTTATTTCCACATTCGCAAAGACCTTTGAGTGGTCAATTCCAATTAAGAATTTTCCTAAGACAAAAGTGGTCTAGGCAACATCTTACTTCTAGTGAGGGTATTATTCATTAAGCAAAACTCAACCATCTATGAGGTAATTTCATCATTGTTTCCTATGCAAAATGTAATCCTATATGCTCTTACAAACTAAGTATTCACAAATGTACACAATCTATATGCAAAGCTTTGAAAATCTTTTTGGATTTTTTGAAATTTTTTTTGATTTTTTTGGTTTTTTATAAGTCATAACTATCTTCAATGCAAGACTCAATAAGCATGAAATGAAACCAACAAAACTCAAAATAACATTAGTACTAAGCCCCTACCCCGGACTTAAACTTCACCATCTCGGTGAATGTTAAACTGTGAGAGTGACTTATTAAAAACACATAAGTAAAATGAAAGTATGCAATGGTATATCCAAGGGACAGTAGGTGTACCTTTTGACAACTCATATGTATGAGTGTCTTGTGGATCAATGGATGGCTCGGGATCATTGTTATGAGGTCCTTGGTGGTATCATTCCTTGCTCCGTTCATGTTGGGTAAGATAATCTCATAGCTTTTCGTGGTAGCGTCATTCGTTTAGATCCTACGCTTAAGAATGTAGCAAAGTGAGTTTAAAAGATTAAATACCATAAGGAGAAAGCAAAAGGGTTTAACCTTGAATTGGAATTATCAATTAAGCACAAAAAATTTCATGATTCAGTCAACTATCCCAAGCTAACTCACTAACCCCAAATGCATCATGCTTAGTTAGAACCAAAATGTCATCAAAATATGAGAGGCAATTTTCGACCAATAAGGTTAAATCATGCATTCAATTTTTCACTTCTCAAACTAATGGCTCTTGTTCAAATGCTTTCTAAAGTACGAAGTTCAAATCCAAATGATACCTTTTAAATAACAAATCCAAATTTGGACATGATGTGCACTTAGTATAATATGTCCAAATTCATAGCTCATGGATAAGGCTCAAAGTAGTACGGACAATCATGTTCAACAAACGAAGCATTTAAAAAATTACTTCAAGTTAAAGCTATTAAAGAACCAAAAATCAAATTTCTATTTGTAGGAACCTAGAAACCGACATTTATGGATGTCTTAAACACCCCAATAATTTTCCCAAATCAAAAAAGTAATGAAAGATTCTAAATCTAAAACCCATAACCATTATGAACCAACAAGTTCAAGTTTCCCAAAATAGAAAATTTAAGTACTATTCACTTCAAGCATTCAATTTTAGATTCATGAATTTCTAAGTGTTTCTCTGCAAATGTAGCTCATGAAACTTTCATAACCAAGCATTCCCTAGCCTAAGATCCCATTAAACACCATCATATCCTTAATCATTGTAGAAATCCAAGTTTAAAGGTGGTAAAGGAGGGGTTTAGAGATTTTCATACCTTGTTCTTGATGTTCTGAAGAGAATGGGATGAGGAGAGAACCTTGAATGAACTTAGAACAATCAAAGCCAAAGTTTTTCAACACAAATTTGTCTTTTGAAAACAAAAACCTCTTCCTCACTAAATTAGCTTGAAAGTGGCGACATGAGAGGAGGAAGAGAGAGAAAAGTGTTCTCTAAAGTTTTGGATAGGATTGAAGTAGTACAAAACATATTTAAAAGATGGTCCCCCAAGTTTCAAAAAAAATCAAATTAAAAGGGGATGTGGGAATCGAAATTCTCACTGTCAATGATATGTGGTTCACGGATTCTGTAGCCAAAGATCAACAGATCAAGATTGTGAGATAGCGAATTAGTGAATAAGAAATACGAAATTTATCTGCGAGACAAGATCAAACAAGACAGCGTGAGTAAAACGTATGAACGAGCAGTATGCGATATTTAGGTTAACGATATTCGAATTACAAAACGAGACAAGTTAACAATGAAAATAAATTAATACGAAACAAATTGCGAAGTGCTATGAAATTAACGTTGAAAACGTAACAGGATTCGTAAAACAAAGCGAATACGATAACGGATCTAAAGTATGCAAAAAGCGTAAACGAAGAACGATTCGACAGACACAATTAACAAAGAAGTTAAGGGATCTTTTTAGAATTTCGTGATCAGAGCGTGCGCAACTGGTGTTAAGCCGTGGCCGCTAGAATTGTTGGCGACGATTACCTAGAACTAAGACGCAGACCTGTAACCTAGTTGAGACACAGCTCGCTAACGAAAAACTAAACAAGAACCCTAGTTTTTCTAAGTGTTTATGTGGTGACGAAAAACTCTGTGAATGAATGAATGTGTCCTTTCTTATTTGACTTCGCGTCCTTTATATAGATCCTCGTGGGCTGGCTCAATTTCTTTTTCCGTCCGGATTCATGCATATCTTTTCGCGGGAATATTCCTTTTTCCCTGATTTTCCTTAATGTTTTTGAGATCCTTCCTTATCTTTCCAAACTTGACATTTTCGCGAAACCCTAATGGACCGTCATTGCAAGTGGGCCAGTTCTTGCCCGAAAATCGTAAGTGGACCGTTATCGCGGTTTGGGCCCTTTCGGGCCGTTTCGCGATAAGTCACTTTTACGATTTATCGTGGAAAACCGTTTTTCGTAGGAATATGCGGCAACAGCTTCGTGGATCGATATGGTCACTCGTATAGTTTAGAATCTTCCGGTGCTTAAGTTAACCGTCGTCATTTTATACGATTGATACGAAATCCATGAAAAGCACGAATCCTTGTGATTCNTGAAAAGCACGAATTCTTGCAACTCTTGTCATGACGGTTTGACGGAAACTCCAATCGAGACGAAACGAGAGATGATCAAGTGACGATTCGAAGGAAATGACGATCGGAAGGGACGTGGTTCAGTCAACGGACTACGACTGAAAGTTATCCGCGTCTCAGCGCCCAATTGGCGCCAAGACCATGCTCTAATCTTGGCGCCAATTGGCGCCAAGACGGGCCTTCGGTCTTGGTTCAATCGACGTCTAGATCAGCTTCTGGTTCGGTCGTCAATCGGTTCTAAGACTCATTCGTAGGTCCTGCGTCAATCGGTGTTTTAGACATTTCTTCGGAGCGACGCGTTTCTCCGATGGTCACGGAGATTTCGTATTGTTCCGAAGTTCGTATTGTGAGGTCTTCCGAGAGTTATCCGTAAATCGTGAATGTTAACTTTAACATTCAGACTCTTTAGTTGTTTGCGGAAGGATAGATGGTGGGGTCAAAAACTGTCCCGACAAAATCGATGCCTAAAGGGGTCTCGGAAACAATGTTTCTTTCTTCGGAGATGGGAATCGTAAGGATATCTGAAAGCTCCGAGATTCCCATCGTTCAGACTGCCTCTTCCCCAACCGGTTTCAGAGCTTCGGAGGTAGTCAATCATGACCAATCTCCGCATAGAGTCTGTTCGTCTGAAAGAAACTAAGAACATCAGAGTACCAAGGCTAGCGTNGCGAACGAGTCTTGCAACCGATTGACGACCGAACTAGAAGTCGATGTAGACGTCGATTGAACCAAGACCGATGACCCGTCTTGGCGCCAGTTGGCGC
>OVAN01015010.1:0-11620 GCA_900406275.1 Anastatica hierochuntica
AAATATCTGAGCTGAAATCAATGATGGCTCAATTGCTGAAGAGCCAACCGACCCAACAAAGACATGTGAGTTTTTGCGAAGACGTCACAGACATCAATGCGGATATCTGCGCGGTTTGAGAAGTTGAGAATGCTGAAGAGGTGAACTACATGAGATATCAGTCTCCGCCAAGGCGACCCATTGTCTCCGCTTTTATTTGTCTTATGCACCGAGGGTTTGATTCACTTGTTGGCAAAGGCTGAACATAATGGCACCTTACAAGGGGTTCGGTTTTCAGATGATGGTCCGATGGTGCACCATTTATTGTTTGCCGATGACAGTTTGTTCCTCTGTAAAGCCACTCTTGAGCAATGTAATGTATTGAAAGATATTCTCCGAGTTTATGGAGAAGCTTCAGGTTAAGTAATAAATACATCCAAGTCTGCCATCACATTTGGTTCTAAAGTCATGTCGGAGGTCAAGTGTCAAATTCAACAATCTCTGTCTATTTATGGCGAGGGTGGAGTTGGTTTCTACCTAGGCTTACCCGAGTGCTTTAGTGGTTCTAAGGTGGATATGCTGAGTTACATAAAGGAAAAACTTAAAGATCGGCTTGGTTCTTGGAGTGCTCGATCTCTTTCGCAAGGAGGAAAGGATGTACTTATCAAATCAGTCTTGCTTGCGATGCCGGTCTACGCTATGTCCGTCTTCAAGCTACCAAAATGTACATGTGCCAATCTGACGAGCGCTATAGCAAACTTCTGGTGGAATTCTACTTCGGACAAGCGGCGGATTCATTGGTTGCGATGGGACAGACTGTGTCTTGCTAAGAAAGATGGCGGGTTGGGTTTTCGTGACATAGAACTCTTTAACCAAGCCCTATTGGCGAAGCAAGCCTGGCGTGTCCTCACTAACCCTTCTAGTCTGGTGTCCAAAGTTCTTAAGAGCAGATATTTTACATCTTCGGATTTTTCACAGGCAGTACTTGGGCATCGGCCATCCTTCGCGTGGCGAAGTATTCTCCATGGCAGAGAATTACTAATGGAAGGGACTCGTCGTATGGTCGGCAATGGCAAATCAATAAAAGTTTGGAAGGACCAGTGGATTTTTGATGGCAGGATGCGCAGACCTCTGGTAAAGAACAGGTGCATCGACTTGAATCTGAAGGTCCATGATCTCCTCACACCCTCTTATACTTGGGACATGGTTAAGTTGAATGCTCTGTTCTTCCCGCGAGATGTCTTCAAAATCTCTCAAATGAAACCGGTGAGAAATCTAGAGGATTATTGTATTTGGCTTCACAATCGTCATGGCAAATTACTCGGTGAAATCAGGTTATTGGTTAGGCTCCAGCTTATCAAATGCCCCTATGATTCACGAAGCTGCTTTGCAACCTTCTTTGAATCCTTTAAAGGAGAGCATTTGGGACTTAAACACAGCTCCTAAGATTAAAGTTTTCTTATGGAAAGCTTTATATGGTGTTGTTAGTGTTGCTGACGTGCTGAAGGGGAGAGGTTTACTGCGTGATGCTCGATGCCAGGTTTGCGGTGTAGAGAATGAAACGGTTAATCATGTTCTTTTTACGTGCTCATTAGCTCGACAAGTTTGAACAATGATTAAGTATCCAGTTCCTAGTCAAGGTTTCAACCTCACGTCGGTTTATTCAAATTTCAGTTACCTCTTGGATTCTTACAAAGTTGCTGGCTTGAACAGCGATCTGCATCGTCTTTTCCCCTGGATCTTATGGATCCTGTGGAAAAATCGTAACTCTCTCTGTTTTGAGGGGAAGCTGTACCGTGTAGATGAATGTGTGAACAAGATTTTTAAGGATGCGCGGGACTGGATTCAAGCACAAGAACAGGCCTCTTTCCAAGTAGCTCAACTTTCTGGACTTTCTCATCGGCAATTGAAGAGATGGGCTCCCCCTGAGCTTGGTTGGTTCAAATGTAATGTGGGATCAACTTGGTCAAAGAGGAAGCAAATGGGTGGTGCTTCTTGGATCTTGAGAGATTACAAGGGAGTTGTAATCATGCATAGTCGACGTGCCTTTAGTTCCATTCACTCTTTCGAAGAAGCTCAGTACCTTAGTTTACTCTGGTCAATTGAGAGTATGGCTAGCCATCACATATCTAAAGTGATATTTGCTTGTGAATCTAAGGCTTTTGTAGGAGCTATTACTCAGCAACAAGATTGGCCTGCATTCAAAAGCCAAGTTCAAGAATTTTTCAGGGCTTTGCATGAGGTGGGGGAATGGAGTATGTGTTTGGAATCTAATATCACAAATAGAAGCGCTTTTATGATCACTCGAACTGTAACTTTGGAGTTTAGGTGGCAATCGTATGTTGCTATGAATGCTCCAAGGTGGCTTGAGGCAATTATTGAGGAAGAGAAGTCTCTGATGGAGTTGGAATGAAGGGTGTTTATCCATGTGGTGTACTGCATTGGTCTCTGTAAATTTGGTTTATGTTGTGCTCTGTTTTTAGGCTCTGTCTTTATTCCTTATCGGGTTGTTCTGCTTTTGAACTACTGTTGATTGTATCTTTCTATATTATAAAATCAGTTGACCAAAAAAAATGTTGATAAAAAAAAAAATTCACGTGTTGAAATAATAATAAGAATAAATTAATTATTTAACATGTGTGCCAACAAAGGTTGTGCATAGTTGTATCAAGTGTATTGGAAAATAAATTAAAAAATAGTTTATTTAACACATGGTGCTAAAAAAACACGTGGTGCCAACAAATGAATAAAATATCAATTTAATTAACACATGACGCCGACAAACTTTCGAATAGTTGTACCCAACTTTCAAGTTGTATCGACATGTACATAATTGTATTTCAGCAGTTTTCATTTGTAAATAGTTATACCCAACGGTGCATCCATTAATGCGATTCTTCTCCTTGTGATCACCATTGTTGTAGTCTTGAAAGAGCTTTGTAATCTTCCTATGATGGTGAAGTTTACACGCCTTGATTCTGAAGAGTTACCCATGTTGATTGGGAACTCTATAATTCGTTATGTTATTATTTTCTCTTCTCTCGTAAAAGATTTTAGTGCTTTGGTGAGTTGCAAATCATCTGAACACATTCAATCAATTGAGAGACTGAGAGGGAGATCTGTGAACGTAAACAGAGTTAGAATCATCACTATTTCTTCAACATTGGCCATAAAATATAATAACATCTATGTATATAAATCTACAACAATTTGGTCCATCTTTTTTGGAGAAGGGATCATGAAGGTATATGATGTACCTTCTAGGGATAGACTACCAGTCTGTTGATTCTGTGAATACTTCGAAAACTAGGGTTTAAGTGAGCGTGATGAATTCGTTGATTCTTTTGCAAATACTGAATCCTACGTCTTCCTGTGATTGTTGATTCTACAAATGAATACCAAAAATAAGGAACAAAGAGAAAACTCAATTTTATCAATCAAATCATAAACTGAATACTACTTAAGCCTAAGAACCTTATTTATAAAAAACAAATAACCTTATAAACTATTGAAAATCCTAAGATAATTGCAACTAAATAAGATAAGGGCTAATTAGCTCAATATTACAAGGGACATGATTAATTAAATATGTGGGATTGCCCTTCTATTTGCTAATTAACTCAATATCTAGTGCTATTTCCCTTCTATCTATTTGTAAAGTATGTTATTTCCTTTTTATACTAATTTCGTTTTTGAAAATATTTCATTTTTGAAAATTCTTTTTTTCCTTTTTTAAATTAATTTTTTTTCAATAATAGTTTTCTTTTTGTTAAATAAGTTCGTTAAAGCTACGTCATTAATCAAGTTGACTAATTAAGGGTACACTTGTAACCGCAATAACTTTTAATCTCACGCAAATTCACTTGGAAAATAATATCTAAGATTTTTTGTTGCAATTTTTTTTTCATTCTTTTAAATGGGTTTTGCTTTTTTCATAATAAATTAATAGATTTTTAGAAGAACTGCATTTTTAATTTAATTAATTTATTAAGAAATCAAAATAGTTTATGTTTATTTGTAAGGTATTTTGTTTCCTTTTTATACTTATTATATTTATTTTGTTTTTGAAAATATTTCCATTTTAAAAATTCGTTTGTACCTTTTTTTTACCAACTCGTTTGTACTTTTTAAAAAAATTAAAAAAAAATTTTAATAATATTTTCTTTTTTTCTGAAAAAATAAATTAATTAAGATTAATTATGCCATTAATCAAGTTGATTCATTAAAGGTACACTTGTAATCAACCGCACTAACTTTAATCTCATGCAAATTCACTTTGCAAAAATACGTAAGATTTCCTTAAATGATATTGAAAATGTTTCCAATTGTCATATTACTCTATATGAATCACAAAGTCAAATGATTTTTGATTCAATGTTGTTTTGCAAGGAATTAATTACGAAATATGAAATACAAGACAAATTACAAAGACAATAAGGTAATTCATTTTACTTAGATAAAATATATCCAAGCATGGTATGTGCCAGCAACTAGTAAGATTGTATGGTGTACGATATTGTTACCCCAAACTTCCTCTATAAATACAAAGACCATGTAAAAAAAATTAAATGTCAGATCTTGTGTGCTTACCAAACACATTTTTGAACAACTAGGGTTGGACGTGCGGGTCGGGTTCGGATCTCGAACTCCAGCGTAGCAATATGGATCGAATTCGGTTAATTTTCAAATTCGGCTTTGTTTTCAATTTTTTTAATCCAATTGAGTAAGTCGGTTTTTTTTTTGTATCTGATCCAATAAAAAATATTCAAAATTTTCAATTATCCGAAAATCTTATTATTGCAAGTTTTTGCTCACTGCTCAAAGTCTCAACTTCAAATTCTCTTAGACCCATCTCTGGTTTTGAACCCAAAGCTTCACCAATAAATTCGACACCATTCAAGAACTTTCCACCACTCTTAGAAATGAAATAAGAGAGTCGGCGACTTTTGATAATTTCTCCATCATTATCCACATAAATAGAAACAGACTATATAGGACTCTTATCGTACTCAAAAACTCTTTTTGATCTTTTTCTCCTCTACATAACGTTAAGGCTACACCATATGCTTCTTCTCATAAATTCTTCAGGATGCATCACTTGGCGATGATTCTACAAACTTCTCTCGTAAAATAATCCTTTTACTTGGCGATGGATCAATCTCTGTATCTCCTCCAAGACTTCTCCCTTTTGTTCGGACAAAGTGCTAATGTAACTTCCAAGGAGAAAAAAAATTCTAGATGGACCAACTTATTCCCTTTAACCCCTTTTGTTCATGATAATAATGTATTGACCAATATACCCTTAATGAAATTGATTATTATATATTATAATAAATCAGAAGTAAAAATAATTAAAAACAAATAAAAAGAAAATTTAGTTCAATTCTCTTCTCTACTTTTGTTTTTTCTGGATCTCTCTGAAGCTTTTCTTCTTCCATTTTTTTTGCCGTAAATCATTATCCTTTATTCAAGTTTCAATTTTATGTGACTTTTTATGTTATTCATTCGTTTATATAACTTATTAATCGATATAGAAAATTTAATTAAGGATCATACGAAGATTTTGATTAGAAAAATATAAATTTTCACCAATGATTAACTCAAAAATAAAAGTACACATCAAACTTTTTTTCTTAGTTAGAAATAGCTTTACAGTGATAATATATGGATTACAGGAGTCGGATTGCACCAGAAGAAAGGAATTGTTTGTAACTAATATGGTGGCAATTGAGGTAGAATTGGAGAGGCCATTGTGAAATCTAAATTTTTACAAAATTTTGAAGATCGAAGAATATAATACACATTAAACTTAATTTTTTTAGCTTAACATAACTTTACAGTGATAATTTATGGATTACGAAGATTAAATTGAACTGGTAATTGGTAAATAAAACTAATATGTATTGCTTTTGTTATTCTACAATTGCGTATAACTAGTACAAAATTCCCAATGAGTAAAGTGTGAATGGTGATGACATTAGACCTTTAGAGAAGAAGAAATTAGATTCTAAAATAATAATCTAATTGAATAAGAAGTATGAATTAATTATATTAAAAAGAAAATCAGACATAAATTTTGAATTAATAAATAAAATAATGAACTAATTATTTAAAATATTCTATGTTCATTGTTGTTTGGTACAATTTGGAATGACTAGTTTTGTGTTTAGTACAATTATGTGTCCCAAAAATAACAAGCACGATGTACTTATACCTTTATCCACTTCAAATAAGTAATATGCAAATAAATATTGTTCTAAATGACATCTATGTTACTCAAATATATTCAATTCTTATCATTTTTGGGTATTAGTTACAATGATTTTTTATTTTACGTCATATATCTTATACTTAGTTACTTTGTAAATTTTAGAAACATTCTTATAAATTCGATTTGAGTTTGAAACCGAATTGAATTGTATTGTTTGGATCAATAAAATTCTTTACAAATGGATTGTTAGTGAAATTTGGTTTGGTTTGACTTGGTTTGGAATACGTTGGACTGATTTGGTCTGATTCTGTTAGTTTTAAATTACCATACCTGATTTAATCTAATATCTACCATTAGATATGATATCCACCATTAGGTATGATATCTATTTTTAATAAAAGAAATTAGTTTATTTTTATATTAGTTAACTCAACATGCTATTTTAAATCATACACTTTTTACTTTTATGGTTAATTTTGTGAATTTTTGATCATTCTTATGGAAAAATAAGAAAATTAAATTATTTATATTGATAAGGACAACAAAAAATTTAAACTAGAGGTGTGCACTTCGGTTTATTTCTGAGTTTGGTTTGGTTCATTTGAATATTATTATATTGTTAGAACTTTATATATATAAATTGATAGTAAACATATAAAAATATGTTGAAAGTTTTGTATTAATTATTTATATTGAAAAGAAAAGCAAAAAGAAATTTAAAATTGTAATGACATTTAATTAAATAAATTAATATGTAAAATAAATGTTCATTCCTAATTTAGAATAGTTTTGGTTTCAAATAGAATATAGAATAAATCCTTATTGGTTGTCAAGATATATGGTTTAGTAAAACAAATTTTGGATATTAGTTACATTAACAACTTATTTTTCATCATATACATTATATTTTTATAGTTAGTTTGTGGATCTTAATTCGTTCTTATGAAAATTGACCAAACAACGTACTTTTACATATATTATTAAATAAAAATATCTTGAGTGCATTTTAAGTACATAATTTGATAAGCAAAACTAAGAAATAATAATTTAGTATATGGTATAATCAGGGGCAGGTCCAACAAATAAAATAATTAGGTGCTAAATACTACCTAAGTAGTATTTGAACCATTTACCTCACTATATAATGGGTACACTTTATACCACTAGACTATTTTCATGACTTGATCTAATATAAAAAATTATTTTTTTTGTAATTTAATGGATGCACTTGCACCCTTAACTGCTTTAATGGATCCACCGTTGGGTATAACTATTTACAAATGAAAACTGCTGAAATACAACTATGTACACGTCGATACAACTTGAAACTTGGGTACAACTATTCGAAAGTTTGTCGGCGTCATGTGTTAATTATAGAAAATAATAACATAACGAATTATAGAGTTCCCCAATCAACATGGGTAACTCTTAGGCGTGTAAACTTCACCAATATAGGATGATTACGACAATGGTGATCACAAGGAGAAGAATCGCATTAAAGAAGAAGAAAGAAAAGCTTGTTACACTCTGTTTTCTTCTACTTTGTTTCTATTATAAACACTCAACAACCCTTAATGGACTTGAGTTGTACCTTTGCTTCTTTGTAATTCATGTAGAACATTTTCAGGCCTTTTTCAATAAGCCCAAACCTCTGTATAGTCCAAGACATTGAATCATTATCTCACAAACTCCTTCTTGGTTCAATTTTTCTAACCCTAGAGCCGTCACGACTTCTGACAGACTCCTCCTCAATCCTGAAAACCTATGTATCCTCGCCACCGAAGGCAGACATGCCCTCACCTCTCCAGCTCTTTCTCATGAGACATCCAACCGCTGAAGCCCCTGAAGGCAAACCCTTTTACTGTCGTCTTCAACAGTTCCTGCGACGACTACTTACAGACATACCTTGTCCTCAGATCCCTTTTACCCTTCTAAATGCATATAAATGTTTTCACTGAGTACTCGATGTATAAATGTTGTCTTTACGTCTAATTGTTCTAGTTCTAGGTTGTGTTTCACCACAGCTTGTAGTAACAACTTGTTTGAAGCATGCTTTTCAACTGGAGCAAACACTTCATTGTAGTCCACACCCTCAACTTATGCAAAACCCTTTGCAACCAACCTAGCCTTATATATTGGTTGTTCAACCCTAGGGATCCAGGTTTAAGTTTATAAACCATTTACAACCTATGACATTATGAACTTTAGGTTTGTCAGTTAAGTCCCAAGTATAATTCTTTTCCATAGAATCCATCTCATCATCCATAGCAGAATCCCACAAGTCACTCTCCTTACTGTGAATAGCTTCTTGATAGGTAATTGGTTCTTCGAGACATATCAGCTCTGCACTAGCCAATGCATAAGCTTTATAGTCTGCATACTCAAATCTAGAAGGTGGTCTGATTGTCATCCTTTCTATCTTTGACTAACATGTAGTCATTGAGAGCATCAACTTGATATGTATCATTTCCTTGTTCTGAGTCTGATTCCTCTTCAGAACTTGGTTCTAAATCACTTTCTGTATCCTGACCTTTATCTACCTGAACCTCTGAAGCTCCTCTTAAACCTATACCAACCCTAGATAAACTGGATTCCTCAAATACTTCTTCCAAGTTATTGTTGAAGGTCACCCTTTTCTTTAATTTTATATTTAAAGGTTCTTTATCCATGATAGTATCTGTCTTAAGATCCTTGTATATTTTTTCTTCATCAAAAATCACATCCCTGGTTATGGTAACCTTTTGTTCTTCCAAGAGCCAAATCCTGTAGCCCTTAACATCTTGTGCATAACCAAGGAAGACACCTCTTAATGCCTTTGGGCTCAATTTATCACGAATTGTATGCACATAGGCTAGACTCCAAAGCACCTTAGGTGATCGTACTGAGGTTTCCCTCCACTCCAAATACCTTTTGGAATTCCAAAGTCAATCGATGATGCTAGTGTTTTATTAATGATGTAAACAACTATCAAAGCAACTTCTGCTCAAAACTCTTCTCCTAGGCCAATTTCCACCAAGATACATCTCACTTTATCCATTATAGTACGATTTATCCTCTCAAATACTCCATTTTTTGGAGTATATAGGCATGTCTTACGTCTCTTGATCCGTGAGCTTTTGTAGTGGTTGTCAAATTGAGAATTGTTAAATTCAAGCCCATTATCAGTTCTCAAGCACTTTAGCCTTTTCCTTGTTTGGTTTTCAACTAGTGTCTTCCACTCCACAAACTTTCCATAAGCTTCATTCTTAGTTTTCAGGAAGTATATCCAGATATTTCTGGAAAATCATCAATAAAATTAATGAAATACTTTGCTCCTAATAGACTTGATATGACACTTGGAGCACTCCACAAATCTGAATGCACATACTCAAGTATCTCCTTTGTTGTGTGCTTCCATTTCTGAAAATTGTTTGTGAGATTTTCCTAATGCGCATGAGTCACAAAACTCAAGCTCACTTAACTCCTTAATCCTTAAGTAACCTTTACTGGCTAAAAATTTCATTGGCTTTAGGTTCATATGCGCAAGTCTGGTGTGCCACAACTTAGTCTTGTTAGTTGTGGCTTTTTCCACATCCACTTGTGAGTGTATGCCTGAGCCCTAAAGATAGTAAAGGCCATTTTTATATTTTTTTATGTTAAAAGGCCATTTTGATACTTTCCTGAAAATACCTTCTGATCTCCTTTATAGAAGTGAACCATAAAGTCTTGACCTTTATATATTCACCCTGCCTGTTCAAGCTGACCATAGGAAATTAATTTCCTACTCATCTCTGGCATATACTTCACCTTACTCAAGATTACTACTGAACCATCTGGATTATCAATTGTAACATTACCCATGCATGCCCTTCACCATGCAGTAAGCATTGTTGCCCATGAAAACTCTATTCCCATCAAACTCTACTAGATATGACAGTAGTTCCTTTCTTGGAGTGATATAAAAGGTACATCCAGAGTTCAACACTCATTCCTCTTATGATGCTATCAAGCTTGTTGTTAATGCAATTGGATCTAGCAAAGTAATAGCAACGTTAGCAAAATTATGAGACTTAGCATTTGATTGTCCTTGCTTCTTTCTTTATGGACAATCTCTCTTCCAGTTTGAATCACGTCCACATACCCAACATGATTTATCTCACATCCCTTGATCTTTAGATCTAGATTTAGACATCTGTCTATTCTTTCCCTTGTTCCCATTCCACGGTTTGTTGTTCCCCTGATTTTGTCTCTTTCTGAACTTCCCCTAGAATCAACATACATCCATTCAGAAGGTTTCGACTTGTTCAACATTCCTTTCTGGATCAGCTCTGCTTCCTTTGAGTAAGCTGCATACACCACTTCACTTATTGTGAGGATTTTTTTACCTGTTCCATATTGCAAGGTGTGAACAAGAGGTTCATAAGCAGGTGGAAGTCCTGATAGGATATGTATTGCCTGATCTTCATTTGACACTTTTACTTTCAAACTACCTATATCAGCTGTGAGTTTCAGGAACATATCCACATTCTCCTTAATGGAGTTATCCTCATCCATATTGTAGCAATATAATTTATTCTTCAAGAAGATTATGTTAGGAAGATATCTAGTCTGATAATCTCTCTCTAAAGCCTTCCATATTTCTAAAGTTGTTTTCTCATGCATAATATTTCTTAGAATTACATCACTAAGGCATGTAGGCATGTATTGAACATGCTTTTACCCGAAAATCTTTCTCAGCTCTCTTAGGATCAACCTTCTTCTCACCTTCTACTTCTTTTCCCTTCTCCGATGTAGCCTCACGATCATCTGTTATGACTGACAACAATCCCTGAATCTCTAATTGTCCTTGCATCTTAAACTTCCATAGACCAAATCTCTTTTGCCATCAAGCTTCTCTATCTCAAATCTTCATGTAGCTGGATCCATCTTTGACTTACTTAACATGTGTCTTCTCTGTTACTTGCAAATTAACTCCAGAGACACAACAACCACCAGCTAGCCAAAACACCAAGTTCTACAATGAAAGATATACCAAAGAGATTCTCAAGATTCATATGTTAACAAACAAAGTTCAAGATGACTTCTTTACGCTGCTGATGAAGTCCTCATTTAACAGTTTCGATCTTAAGAACCAGTAAGTTCTCTCCTCCTTGGTCCTTGAATAACCTCTAAGTCTCCGATCTTCCTCAGAACCTTAAGCTATGATACCAATTATTGAAGAATCAGTGTCGATTCTAACTCTGTTTACGTTTGCAAATCTCCCTCTCAGTCTCTCAATTGATCAAATGTGTTTAGATGATTTGCAACTCATCAAAGCACTTGAATCTTTTACGAGAGAAGAGAAGATAAAAACACAACGAATTATAGACTTCCCCAATCAACCTGGGTAACTGATGCAATCCCAAGATCTTCTGAACAAGAAAACAGTCTTTTCAGATCTGAATTTTCTGT
>OVAN01015011.1:0-11618 GCA_900406275.1 Anastatica hierochuntica
TCCTATTCCACCATCTAGAGTAGATTGGAACATTGGTTTCTTTGAGTTTGGGGCTCTGCCTGTTCCAAAACCGGTTTGTTTTCGAGGCTGAGTGGCTTGGGTTGATAAAGTGATTTCAACATCAGAACCATCTTCATCTTCATCAACGTCAATCAACCTTCTTTTGCGTCCTAGATTCATCTGTGATCCATCAGAAGTAGTAATTTCAGCTGATGCGTTAAGAGCTTGTATGAGTTCTTGAGTCTCAAAGTCGATTGACTGTACCTTCTCGAGAGAGTCTGAGTTGAGATCCATCTCTCTTTAGTCTCTTTAGTCTTCTCAAAAATCTGTAGATTTTCAAAGCTGTAGCTGACTCTCTCTTCAACGTTTAGTCTCTAGATTTAGGTTTATGAATCATGATAGTCTGATACCGTGACTTTAGGTTAGAATGGTTAGATTGTTAGGATTTTTTTATATTTTTATGTAATAATTATTGTCAAAAAAAATAAGAGAACGATCAAACATGAAATAAAGAGAAAGTTTTTGTTTAAGTTTAAGTTTTGGTTGAAATAAAGCTGTAAGTTTTTGTTTAAGTTTTTGATCAAATAAGAGTCTCATATTTGATCAAACAGAAACGCATTAGCTTAAGTTTATATATCAAATAGTTTTTGGTTGTTTCATATAAACAAAGAGAAAGACAATATGGTTTAAATGAGAGAGAGAGAGAGAGAGAGAGAGAGAGAGAGAGAGAGAGAGAGCGCTTACAGCTACAACTTAGACTTGTACGCACTTGAGGAAAAAATGTCTACAACCTTGTTCATCATCATAATGATGTTGCAACTGGAGAATGTCGAAAGGGATCAATATGGATTTAACTTGCTTCTGCAGTTGCCTGTGTTTCTGCAAGCTGTGACTTGATATCATCCAATTCCTTCACATACTACACAAAAAGAATGCAGAAAACAATCAATGAAGTTGACGCTAAGACAGATCTATGTGTTCAATTATTCACCAAAACCAAACAAATTAGAGAAACTAGACAAGCAATAAATGTGGAGAACACGATCCAAACCTTCTCAGTAGCAACATCATTAGAAAGTTTCTCGTGAAACTCTGTTTCTTCTCACTCAAATCCTTCAACATAGAATCATTATCTCTTAAACTAACATAAGTTGGCATCTTTAAGATTTGATGAAACAAAGATGATGTCTGAAAGCAATAAGATTATCTCTGCAGGTGCACCTGAGCATGATAAAAGAAACAGATCTTTAATAAACATGAAAACCAAGTAAACATCAACATAATAAGTAAAGATGCAATGGGTTATAGAAACTTTACATCTTCAAATAGTTTCATGTTCTTTGCTCCCATGACAATAATATGACAACTCCAATAAGATCTGAAAATAGCAATAACATTCAAGATGTTATAATCTTGACCGGTACATAATTTACCTACAAGATGAGAAGAAAAGGCCCTTACCAATAAGGTCCTTCTGATTTATATACATCCCCAACTCCTCAATGGGTACAAAGTTGAATTTGGTCTCAGGAACAAATATTTCTTCATTACTAGCTCCTTCCACTTCTGAATTTTCATTCAGTTTCATCTCATAATCATTCTGAACCATCTTGAATTGCTTTTTAGCAAGTTTAAGTGTTCCTCTTGAGATATAATATACTTTTCGCAATTGAAACCTACCATAAAACTTTCATGCACCGTCATTAAACATCGTAGCTTGAATTTGTGTTCCCTGTAATACCCAAAAAATCAACAAAATAAGTAACCAAACCACATAGAAAGTCTATAAAGAATTCGAGAATAAACACAAACAAAGAGAATAATCGGCTATGGAAGATCGCTCAAACACGAGAGAGAGAGAGATAGAGAGAGAGAGAGAGAGAGAGAGAGAGAAAGAGAGAGAGAGAGAGAGAGAGAGAGAGAGGAATCAGCCATAGAAGATGAGATCCGATCAACATGGAAGAAAACAAACTCACCGGCGATCAACCATCCAAGAAGAAGAGATCCGAACAAAAGTACAGTGCGAAGATGATAGTGAGAGAGAGAGAGAGAGTGGAGAAGAAGAGATCGAAGACCTCCGAGCTCACGCAGAGTCTGGAAATGTAAAGAAATTGGCACCCATAGAATGGAGAAGAAAAGATCGGAGAAGAAGAGATCGCCATTTCAGACGAAGAGTGAAGAAATGTCGCAAAACTTGTTTGTCCTGCAGATTCAAAAGACCCGACCCGCATTTGCCGTGGATCCAAGCGGATCACACCCGCTTGGCCCGCTAAAATATGGGCCTTAAAAATGTTGACCATTCCCGCCCCGCTATGAGTCTTATTGGGTCAGGCCCGCGGGCAGGTCTATCAATTGACATCTCTAATTCTCTATATGAGCGTTTGAGAATAAATCCGACACGACCCCTCACAGCGCCGTCTCTAGAACAAAACTCTAAAGCGCAGTCTCTCTTCCGCTGCCGTCGGTGGTGCTCGCCGCAGCCGATGGTGCACGCCGCCGGCGGTGGCTCCTCTCTTCCCTTTGCTTCTCTTTCTCAATTTGCCTTTCTTCTTTTACAACTTCTCGAGCAGATATACTTGGATTTGTGGAATCGAGATTTAACTCCTCTTTTCTGGCCACAGCCGAAGTGGCAAGGCGACGGTTTCTGAAGATTCAGTGAGGTCTTGATGTTGTTGTTGAGATGGGTCAGTTCTTAGGTTTTGGATTTGGTGCTCGATCTCGTTTTCTCATATCTGTGGAGAAGGAGGTGTGTTTTTGGTACTCTCGGCAGCCTCCGGAG
Organism: Anastatica hierochuntica; assembly: GCA_900406275.1. Classification (NCBI taxonomy): domain Eukaryota; kingdom Viridiplantae; phylum Streptophyta; class Magnoliopsida; order Brassicales; family Brassicaceae; genus Anastatica; species Anastatica hierochuntica. Next base: position 2,780 of record OVAN01015011.1, read on the forward strand.
GGTCTCTTGCCGAGGTTTTTACAGGTCTTTCCCCTTCTCGGATGGTCGGTAATTTTTTTGGACTCCTAACGTCTGATCTGTTGGTGGGGATTAAGATGTTTAGCGAGTTTCGGATGATTCCTCAATATTATTTTTCAGTAGTAGTGTATTAGGTTTGTGGTTCTACCCTTAAGCTTTGACTCTGTCAATAGCGGTGTTCCTGAGTTTGGTTCAGTTGTGGTTGTGGGTTCGTGTCTCTGATGGAAGCCCGCTGCGGAGGTATCTGCAACTTGCTCCTATTTTAAGGTGGTAATTTGTTAGGCAAAGCAGTTGGTTTGGTCTTCTTTTCTTCTCTTGCGAGGAGGTTGGCAGTCTTAGTCCTCAGATCGCTTTTGTTGTCTAGACGAGTATCCATGTGTAAAATTTGAAGATCCTCTCTGGCGATTTCCCTAACCGCTTTCTAGGTTACCCTTGAGTCTGGACTAGTTTCGGGTTCCTGTTTTTGATAGGTTGTTATCTTTGGGGTGATTGAGCGTTGACCCTTTCATTCTGGCTTGTGTCTCCGCGTCTACGACTCTCGGTTGGAGTTGATTATTAGCCTTACAGGGTTAGGCTTGGATCAAGTTTCATGTCTCTCGTTGTCGTAGTTCTTTCCCCTCTCAAGTTACTTGGCGTTGTGCTCAAGTTGCTTGGAGCCTTGTTGTTTGGTTGGGTCTCAGTGCTTCAGTCTTAGTACCACATTTCTTTCTTTTTTAGTACTTCCTGTTTTCGTTTTACTCTATTTTCTATTGGTCTTCCCTTTTGTGGGCTTCGCTTCCCTGTTGTGGGCTTCGTTTCCTCTATTGTGGGCTTTCGTTTCAGCTATTTCTGGATAGTCGGAGTTGTATTCATGGTCGTATTTGATCTAGTTTTAATGAAATCTTTTAGACGGAAAAAATATGAGCGTTTGAGAATGTTTTGATCCAATAATAAAATTCAAATCATTTTTTTAATATTTGCAATATACTTTTTTTTGGTCATATGTTGCCTAATGGCAAGTAGTTCCTCTCACTCGAGACAGGTGCAGGGTTCGAACATTGGTTTCGTGAGATGGCAGCAGAGGTTGTGCAACCACTGGCCAATATATTTGCAATATACTTTTCAATATAAAATTAATTATTTATAAAGAGAAATTTTTCATAAATAAAAATTAAATATACATTAGAAATATATTAGAGAAAATTTCATAAAAATACACCGACTTAATTTCAATGGAGAAAATCAAATATACACTTAATTATTTCTCATTTTCCAATTCAACACCAGGGAAAAATGTTTTACATTTACACCTAAAAAAGTTTACCAAAAGACTATTATATCCTTCTCAATGTAGATTATTTTCACAAAAATTATCTGCTAAAAGCGATATGATCGTGGATGCCAATGCAATTTTGGCGGGAAAATCATGGTTTGGCGAAAAATTGCGGTTTTAGCGGAAAATCACAATTTTGACGAAAAAATTATGGTTTTGACGAAAAATGAGCTTTTGATGGAAAAATAGAATTTTGACAGAAAATATTATTTATTTTCAGAATTATTAATTATTTTTTTATCTACAACATAACTAAAAATTTTATGGATAAACCATGAAAACCATTAATCCATTATTTTTAATAGATTTTGGGTTAATATAAACAATTTATTAATTGGGTTGAGTTAACCTATGATCCATTTAATTTCCAATCCATTTGGATATGGATTGGTTTGGTTTGGTTTGGTTTACTTTATCCATATTGACACCCTTAGTTGAATGACATCTTTCTTATTTTTTATTAATTTTTTGTTCCTCGTTAAATCAAAATTTTCACATTTATTTGTTTATTACTTAAACTTTATTTTATTATTAGGTTTTGTTTGGTAATGAATCTATCATAAATTTTGAAAGATTCTTTTTATTTCTAATATTATTTAGGTTATTTGGTAATTGATATAAGTTGGTTCTTGGTTTATCTTTCTTTTTAGAACGGAATTAAAAATCAAAAGAGAATGATAAACCAATCAAATTGTAACAATTAATCCTAAAACTCATCTATTAATGACATGTATGCAAAAATCACTAAAAAACACCTCTTTTAATATACAGTAGGATAAAAGATATATAAGTGATTTATAAATTATTTATATAGTCTAATAAAATATACCGATTTATAAATTATTTATAAGTTCTTAAAAGCAATTATAAGGTTTTTACAAGAGTTTATAAGGACTTGTAAATAATTTAACAATATTTATAAGTGATTTATTAAGTTTTATGAAAATCTATATGAGTCGTTAATAAATTATTTTAAGGTCTTATAAATAGTTATAACTTATAAGGGTATTTACCAGTGTTTATAAGGACTTACAAACCATTATAAATATTTATAAATTATTTATATTGTTTTATAAAGACATATAAGTGATTTATATAAAGATATATAAGTGATATATAAATAATTCATAAGGTTTTGTACACAGTAATAAGGGGCTTTAAAAGGGTTTTCAACCCTTTTGACCCTTTAAAAATGTTTATAGTGTTTAAAAATCTTTCTACGCGTTTATAAACTTTTATAAATATATATATGTTTGATCACTTATATAATATATATTGCTTATAAAAATAAAGTTTTAAGTATTATGAAAATAAAATATTAGACTCCAATATAAAGGATTTATAAGATCTTATAAATAGTTTAAGGTACTTTACAAGTATTTACAAGAGCTTACAAACCAATGAACAATATTTACAAAAAAATTATGATGTCTTATAAAAACATATCAGTAACTTACATATGATTTATAAGATCTTGTAAAAAAATAAAAGTGGTTTATAAATAATTTATAAGATCATATAAACAAATTATAGGTTATTTAAAAGTGTTTATAAGGGCTTATAAATCATCAAATAATATTTTCCGACGAAATTGCAATTTCCCATCAAAACAACACATTTTCGCTAAATAGTGTTTTTTCTGCAAAACCGCGATTTTTCCGCAAAAACGTTATATTTCCATCAAATCCTAAGTTTCCTTTCATAACGTGAATTTTCCGCCAAAAACGCGAATTTTCAATAAAATCGCAATTTTCCAACCAAAACCGTCGTTTTCTTCCAAAACAGCGATTTCTCAACAAAATCACATTTCTCCGATAAACCGTAAGTTTCCGACCAAAACTTCAATTTTACGCGAAATCGAATATTTTTAACAAAAATGCAATTTTTCAGCAAAATATAGATTTTCTATCAAAATCAGGATTTTTCGCTAAAACAACGACTTCCCGCCCAAACCGCAATTTTCATATAAATCCTCAAAATTTTCACAAAATCCATGATTTTGTTCTATAACCACATTTTTCCGAAGGAACCGCGATTTTCCTTCGAAATCTCTTCCCTCTTAAACAAGAATTTGTATATTGGCCAAACCTGCCACCTCATGGGGCAAAGTCAAACGGTTGTTCTTTCTTCGCTCTTTTTTGTACATATGCTGTGGCGGACGGAGCGCTCTATATAACCTAAGGCGGTTACCAGAGAAGACATAAGTTATGAAAATTTTTGATTTCATTTATGGAGTTTCAGAATCCAATTATTCATTGCGATTTTCTGTTAAACTCACAATTTTCCCATCAAAACCTTGATTTTTCGCTAAACCGTAATTTTCAGCCAAAAGCGTTATTTTTCCGCCAAAATGGAGATTTTCCCCCATCAAAATTTGGTTTTCCCCGTTAAAATTTCGTTTTCCCGTCAAAAACATAATTCTCCAGCCAAAACCGCAATTTTCCGGAAAACTACATTTCCCACCCAAACCGTGATCCTCCCCCTCCCCCCAGAACGTGATTTTTCTATCAAAATCGCAATTTTTTGATAAAACAGCAATTTCCATCGGAACACTGATTTTATGCTAAAGCAAAAGGTGTATTTGCTGGTGTAAATGTCAAATTTCTGGTGTAAATGTCAAATTTCTTCCCTTTTTTAATGTATTTATGTAAATTTTCTTATCATATATGCATATAAAAAATGATGGTATAAACTACATTTTGTTAAAATTAATTTTGGTTCATACTAAAATACTTAAAAAATTAATCTTGTCAATTTTGTTATATCAAACTTTGAAATGTAAATAAAATATTACATTCTTATTATACAGATCTATTTTAAAAAGTAAAAAAATCAATTCTATATGTAAAATATTTCAAAAATAAATAAATTAAATGTGAAATATGAGATTATAGACAAACAAATACAAAGTGGAACCAAAATAAATAATTACTAATGGCATTACATGTAATTACTCTAGTAAAATAAGCTCATTTATAAATCATTGTTGAGATTAAATATGGAAACACTACATCAACATGACAAATCTGTAAATCACATATAAACATAAGGTTAGTTGTAAAAAATGCTTCTCAATTAATATATAAGAGATAACAATAGATTTTAAGAAATTTTTCAAAATTCTTGTTTAAATAACATGAAATTTCAAAATTTAATACAAATTCGTGCAATCGTTCATTGAATACACTGCTTTTTTTTTTTAACACTAAAAGTATTTTATTCTAAAAAATCATTTCACAATACCGTTTACCATATCGGTATTAACGATACAAGAAAAACGAAACAATCCCACGCACACCAATAGGGGCTTGGTAATTATCAATTTCTAAAGAAAGATGAACACACAACTAATCTTAGTTGAAACATAATAGTGTCTTGTGACGTGAAATAGGATAAACCAAACATCATCATCTATGTATCATTTTTGCCGCTCGAAAAACAGTTTGAGGTCGCAGAGCATATCTTAAAACAACGAACATAATCAGATCTTGAACCGACAAAAATCTAATAAAAAATACCATAAGACCCCTGCAAAGATAGATGCGAGGTTGTGTATCCAATGAAACGACACACCGTCAATTTTCCGATCCGGCATCAGACTGTTGATCTTCTGATCCAGCATCAGGCCGTTGACCTTCCGATCCGGCAATGACCGTTGAACTTCCAATCCGGAACAAAGCCAAAACCCGCTGCAGAACAAAGACACCGAGAGAAATCGCAGTCGATAGCCATGACTCCTCCATCTTTAAATAAGAAAATAGTAAAATCAAATAGAACGAAGACATGAAAGATAAAAAAGCGAAACAAAATAGCCCTCTCACAGTGTCTATACAGAGATCCGATCACCGGAGAGGCAAAACACGACGATAAAATTTTCGCTCTCTCTGACGGCTAGGGTTTTTAATTTCCAAAGTGAATACACTGCCTTAGTAGCATTACTAGAATTATTATATCCAAGGGTCTTGCTAACAATATCGTCTTCAAACGCCGAATCACCATTATCATCATTAGAAGAGTTTTTATCTATTCTTCTACGGAATCACTCATTGCCCTTATCAATATCTTTTAGAATGAGATAAATGGTGTCTCTCTTTTTGTTTCAGTGTTGCAAATCATGATTATATTTAATAAGAACCATGTTACTAGACCACGAGCTAATATATTTCTTCTTCGGTATGAAATTGTTAGACATAAAAATTATAAAATACGTTACCACATGAAATAATGTGATTTTCAAATAAAATTGAGTATTGAAAATAAAGTTATTATAAGCAGAATTATTTTCTCAAAATTTTCTTAAAGATGATAGCATTACAAGTGACACTAGTAACATTTATAACAAATATATTAGATGTTGGAATTGATTATCCAAACAAGATCATAAGACCACCCTTGAAGAAACTAAATAAAACATTTTTGATCTTTGATTTTTTTTTAATTATATAGATAAATTGATTAACTTTCATACCGTTAAAAATATAATTGCCTACAAAATCGTACAGATTTATCAAAAATCTAAAGGCAAACCTTGCAAAACAATCAATCTATCTTATTAAAAAGGAAGACATAGATCTTTTCATGTGTGATATTTTTTTTTGTCAACCACACATTAATCAGAAGGTCCCTCCGACATTGGCTACCCAAATCGGAAGAGAAGAGTCTACAAAAATATAATCAGAGAAAATAACACGGGACCCTCGAACAAGACAGTCTGCTTGTGTATTCACCGTTTGCGGGATGGTAGAAATTGAGAAGTCAGGATAATGGCCGCGAAGTCGCTAGAAGTCAGTTATGTAATTGAAAAACGCCGGCCACTCACTCTGATGCTGTAAAATATTGTAAAGCTCTAAACAATTCGTCTCAAAGACTTGGCAATCTATTCTTCGGTCATAGAGCTCTTCCATTGCCCATAACAGCGCTTCCATCTCTGAATGCAAAGGCGAGAGACTACGACGACAACATTTCGCGCCAACTAAAACAATCGAATTATCCCCATCTTTGCAAACCCACCCAAGGCCAGAGGTGGGGGTCAGATTGTTTCCAAGATCCATCTATTCGACATGTTAAACCCGCATGTCTAATATTCTCATTATCAGGATGAACAACATCTGGGGGTGGTACTTGTGCCTCTTCCCAAGCGGCCAAGTCCGTCTCTGCATTCCGTTGAATAACGTCGACTCCAAGATGAACTCCCTGAAACACCATTTGGTTCCGTGCTTTCTAAGTTAACCATAAAATTCAAGGGAACAAATCATATTTTTGATCATGATTCTTCAAAGGGTTTCTCCAAAATAGATAGTCCATATTAGTATACAGTGAAGATGAAGGAAAAACCTCTGACGTCGCCGGATTACTAAATGGACTCCAAATCTGCCTTATCGACTCACATGCGAAGAAGACATGGTTGATTGATTCCTCAGCTTTGCCACAACGTTTACAAGTTAAATCACATTGCATCCCCCTATCGTTTAGATTCTTGGCCACCGCAAGACTCCCTGTGATGATTTGCCAAAGAAAATGTTGTATTTTGAGTGGACATTTGATTTTCCAAGTGAACGCTTTCAGGGTTTCCAGACTTGGACCCCAACCATCGTTATTGATCCGAGTTATTTCCACAGAATTAAGTAATTTATACCCCGATCTGACCGTATACTGACCCGATTTAGTGTAATGCCATATCAGACCGTCATAAGAGACCGTCCGGCTTGGATGGATACCCCTAATTAGCTCGACATCCTCGTGGTCCATAAATTCCTGTAAAATCGGCAAATGCCATTCCTTCGTGGTAGGGTTAATTAAATGTTGAACCTCTAGTCGAGGATGCCATACACTCCCCCTGCCTCTTGCCGGTCTCGGATGCACATCCGGGATCCATGGGGCATGCCATACTGATGTGTTTATTCCAGAACATATCCTTATCCTAATCCTTTGTTTAAGCAATGACTGGGCTGAGAAAATGCTCTTCCACCCGAACGAAGGTGAATGAGGTTTTTTGGCGTTCAAAGGATGAACTTTCCTAAAATATCTGCCACGAAGAACCCGAGCAACCAAAGAATCCAGGAACTGAATTAGGCGCCACAATTGCTTAGCCAATAAGGTCGTGTTGAAATCTTCCAGAGATTTGAAGCCGAGGCCTCCATTCTCTTTAGGAATACAAACTTTGTCCCATGCAACCCAATGGAGACCGCAGTTACATCCATTGGAGCTCCACCAAAATTTTGAGATCGCACTAGCTAACTTGGTAGTTAAGTCCTTGGGGAGCTTAAAACATGACATGACGTAATTGGGGAGCGCTAGAGCAACTGATTTAAGCAGAACTTCCTTGCCCCCTTTTGATAGGAACTTGGATGACCATCCATTAACTCGTTCACTGAGTCGTTCCCTAATAAAGTTAAAAATTTGACTTTTAGGGCTTCCTAGACTCTCTGGGATCCCTAGGTAATTGCCCATTCTGCCCTCTTTTGAGATGCCTAGTTGTACCTTCCTTGCGACTTTAGTATGCTCCGGAACATTCTTACCAAACAAAACTGATGATTTTTCAAAATTTATTACTTGTCCCGAGGCAGCCCCATAATCCTGTAAAACCTCCAGAATGCCTTGACACTGAGCATCCTCTGCTTTGCAAAAGAACAAACTATCGTCCGCAAATAGCAAATGCGAGACCACTGGACTGTGTTTTGCAATTTTAATCCCCACTAAAGCATTATCCATTTCTCTCCGTTTAATGTTAGCAATCAAGACCTCCGTGCATAAGATAAACAAATACGGGGATAAAGGGTCACCCTGCCTTAGGCCTCTCTGTGGAAAAATGCCTCCTGTCGGTTGACCATTGAATAAGACTCTATATGATACCGACTGAACACACCACATTAGCCAAGAAATCCACTTTTGCCCAAAGCCCAATTTCTGCATAACTGCTTCCAAGAAAGGCCATTCAACACGGTCATATGCCTTACTCATATCCGTCTTAATGGCCATAAGTACCTACAATTTTTGTTTGTACGTAAACCATGAGACATCTCCTGAGCAATCAAAATATTGTCCGTAATTAGTCTTCCAGACACGAAAGCTGATTGTGTCTCTGATATGACTGACGGGAGAAACTTCCTTAACCTTAGACACAAAATCTTTGATATGATCTTATAGCTCACATTGCATAAGCTAATTGGTCTAAGCTCCGACATCCTCTTTGGTTGATCCAACTTTGGTATTAAACAAATATTTGTCTCATTTATTCGTGGATCAAATTTTCCAGTCCGGAAAAAATCTTTTACCAAATTCACCAAATCGGCTTTTAGAACCCCCCAATACTGTTGAAAAAACAAAGTTGTCATCCCATCAAGCCCAGGTGCTTTTTCAGAGTGCATGGCAAAAAGGGTCGACCTTACTTCCTTTTGCGATACATCCCTTGTCAACGACTGGTTCATCCCTTTTTCATGTGTGATATTTTAAAATAGTTTTTTCTTAGAAATATTATTAAATATATCTAATGAATATAAACATATTTAA